>MJUU01028960.1:76330-104858 GCA_002080025.1 Modiolus philippinarum
AAGTTTACGTCCGAGTTCAGATCTCAGTCACTGTACATGGTAGGATCATCTAACCTTGCATGCGCATGCATCTCTGATGTTAGGTCAGCATCCAGGCAAAATTAGGTCACTTTGACCTATATTTTCTGCTTGAGTGGCATACATTCAAGTTTACGTCTGAGTTGAGATCTCAGTTACTATACATGGTAGGATCATCTAACCTTGCATGTGCATGCATCTCTGATGTTAGGTCAGAATCCAGGCAAGATTAGGTCACTTTAACCTCTATTTTCCGCTTGAGTGACTTACATTCATGTTTACGTCTGAGTTCAGATTTTGGTTACTGTACGTGGTAAGATCATCTAGCCTTTGTATACATGCATTAGGGATGGTAAATGAGCACCCTGGCGAAATTGGGTCTCTTTGTCCATGTTCCATAACGAGGCAAACTTTGTAATCATTGATTACCTATGTTTGTTTAATACCCTTAGTGATCTGTTAAAAGTTCAATACTTATTTGGACTTGCCTGTTATGTTAAAAAGACTAATTTTGTCTTAATGGTTGAAAGAAATAAAGATGAAAAATTGTGATTTTTTTATAATCAAGCATGTAAAGAGTGCTTTAAGCAAACAATTCAAAATTGAGCAACATGTAAATGATGAAAGAATGATTTGTAAATGTACTTCCTAAACAAAAGAAAAAATAGGATTGCATGTTTTGCAAAGAAGAAAGACTGAAACAAACAAAAAGCCATGTTCCATCCTAGGAAATCAAATGGGTGCTACATTTTTGCAATCGGCGACAAAAAATGCAAGTTGGCAATTTTCCTTGCGACAGAAATTCAGGAGCCAGAGCCATTCCTACTTAAACCCAACACAAACTAGACTGCTTAAACTAGACACAACACCAAATACAAACTGATTAAACCAGAAATAACCACTTAAACCAGCACAAAATGAACACAAACTACTTAAAACAGGCACAAATTACTGCAACCAACCATGAACTACTAAAGACAGAAACAAACTTGTCAATCTAATCTCAAACTGGTCTTTAAGTACTCAGATTAAAAACAAAATACTTAAACCAAACTACTCAAGCTAAACATAAACTTCTTAAACCAAGTCTCAAACCAGACTTAGGTACTTAAATTAAAAACAAAAAACCTAAACCAATCACAAATCAGACAAAAACTACATAAATCAAACAAACTACTAAAACCAAACCCAAACCAGATACAAACTACTTTAACTTAATTTAAGCACAATTTGTTTTACCAATCACAAACCAGACACAAACTTAATGCCAAATAGAAGCCAGACATAAAACTATTTTAAGCAAATAAAGATTAGACACAAATGACTTTTTTTAAACAGATACAATCCATACACAAATGACCTAAACCAGACACAAACTACTTAAAGTTAAACCAAACATGAACCAGAAACAAATGACTAAAATCAGACAAAAAACTATCAGAACCAAGCAAAATCAGACAAAAAACTATCAGAACCAAGCAAAATCAGACAAAAAACTATCAGAACCAAGCAAAATCAGACAAAAATTATTCAAATTCAACTGTTGTTTGTGATTTCTTGAGCAGTTTCCTTTTGCACTGTAGTTTGTGATTGTTATGTCAGTCATTGTAGTTTGTGATTGTTATGTCAGTCATTGTAGTTTGTGATTGTTATGTCAGTCATTGTAGTTTGTAATTGTTATGTCAGTCATTGTAGTTTTGTGTTTGTTATGTCAGTCATTGTAGTTTGTAGTTGTTATGTCAGTCATTGTAGTTTGTGATTGTTATGTCAGTCATTGTAGTTTGTGATTGTTATGTCAGTTATTGTAGTTTGTGATTGTTATGTCAGTCATTGTAGTTTGTAATTGTTATGTCAGTCATTGTAGTTTTGTGATTGTTATGTCAGTCATTGTAGTTTGTGATTGTTATGTCAGTCATTGTAGTTTGTGATTGTTATGTCAGTCATTGTAGTTTGTGATTGTTATGTCAGTCATTGTAGATTCTGATTGTTATGTCAGTCATTGTAGTTTGTGATTGTTATGTCAGTCATTGTAGTTTGCGATTGTTATGTCAGTCATTGTATCTTTTCTATTGTAATACCACAAACCAGACAAAGTATTTCAACTAAACAAAAAATACTTAAAACCAGACACATACTAAACACAAACTACTCAAACAAAACCAGGCTTAAAATACTTAAACCAAATATTACCTAAATACAAACTAATTTGACCATTCACAACTATGTAAACTTCATTCAAATCAAAACTGAAAACTGAACACAAATCAGACACAAATTCCTTAATCCACAAACTATTTAAGTCAATCCAATCCTAAACCTGGCAAACTACTCAATCCAAAAAACCCAAACACAAACTAATTTAGCCAATCACAACTACTTAAAATAAACACAAACTAATTTAGCCAATCACAACTATTTAAACTAAACACAAACTGATTTTACCTATCACAACTACTTAAACTAAACACAAACTACTTATCCCCTCGCCCAACGGAGTTGGGGAGGGGATATAGCATCTCGCCCGTCTGTCCGTCCCTCCATTCGTCCCACCTCAGGTTAAAGTTTGCGTTAAGGTTCATGTCTGAGGAACTACATGTGATACATCAATCATCAGTCAGTAATTGCGTCTTGGAGAGTGATGCTGCTTCGGATGATAATTGGGTCACTCTGACCTACATTTTATGCTTCAATGACTCCGGTTAAAGTTTGCGTTAAGGTTCAGATCTGAGAAACTACATGTGGCACATCAATCATCTTTGGTCAGTGTATGCGTTTTTGAGAGTGATGCTGCTTCAGATGATAATTGGATCACTCTGACGTACATTTTATGCTTCAGTGACTCTGGTTAAAGTTTGCGTTAAGATTCATATCTGAGAAACTTCATGTGGCACATCAATCATCTTTGGTCAGTGGATGCATCTTGGAGAGTGATGCTGCTTTTGGATGATAATTGGATCACTCTGGCCTACATTTTATGCTTCAATGACTCCGATTAAAGTTTTGCATTAAGGTTCATATCTGAGAACTTCATGAGGCACATCAATCATCTTTGGTCAGTGGATGTGTCTTGGAGAGTAATGCTGCTACAGATGATAATCGGGTCACTCTGACCAACATTTTATGCTTCAATGATTCCGGTTAAAGTTTGCATTAATGTTCATATCTGAGAAACTACATGTGGCACATCAATCATCTTTGGGTCAATGGATGCATCTTGGAGAGAGATGTGCTTCAGATAATAATTGGGTCACTCTGACCTACATTTTAAGCTTCAATGACTCTTGTTAAAAATTGCATTTAGGTTCATATCTGAGAAACTACATGTGGCACATCAATCATCTTTGGTCAGAGGATGCGTCTTGGAGAGTAATGCTTCCTCAGATGATAATTGGGTCACTCTGACCTACATTTTATGCTTCAATGACTCAGGTTAAAGTTTGTGTTAATGTTCATGTATGAGATATCCTATGTGTCACATCAATCATCTTTGGTCAGTTAATGCATCTTCAAGAGTCTTGCAGCTTCAGATGATAATTGACCCTCATTTTACACTTGACTGACTTTGGTTAAAGTTTCCATTAATGTTTATGTCTAAGATACTACACGTTACACATCAATGATCTTAATTTTCAGTACATTCATACATATTAGGGTTATTATTCCTTGACAGTGGGCGAGAGGATTAGCTGTTGTTTGCGACTGCTCCCACTTCTAGTTTTACCAATCACATCTACTTAAACTAAACACAATTTAATGCAGCCAATCACAACTACTTATACTAAACACAAACTAACTTAGCCAATCACAATTACTTAACCAAATAGAAACTAATTTTACCAATCACAACTACTTAAACTAAACACAAACTAATTTTACCAATCACAACTACTTAAATTCAACACAAACTAATTTTACCAATCACAACTACTTAAATTCAACACAAACTAATTTTACCAATTACAACTACTTGAATTCAACACAAACTAATTTTACCAATCACAACTATTTAAGGTAGTTTGAGCCTAATAAAAATTTCAGACAGAATTTTTTTATTTTAAGATATTTTGTAGGTCTTAGTCCATTGTTTCAAAAAATAAAATAAAAATGATATGTCACCGATCATCTTTTCCTGTTATCAGGCTCTGAATATCAGACTAAATTCAGTACATTTCAGCGATATTTACAAAGAATATATAGGGAACAGTGAGAACATGCTTATTGTTTAGCTTTCATATGAAATAAATATCAGATAGATTTATTTTATTTCAGCTATATGTTGAGCTGAAAAAATCTATATGTCACTGTTTGATTAAGAGAGATATTTTACATAGTTTACGAAATAGACAATATTTACGGGAAAAGGGAGCTAATTCGTGGGAAAGTGTATGTCAGTTTATTAAGACGTCACAATGTAAAGGCCAAATAAGGAATATTCCGGCTTGAAAATCAAGTCAATCTCATATCCGACTTGTGTTTCACAAATGCGCCAATCGAATGTGTATTAATGTTGATCTACCTTAAACTAAACACAAACTAACTTAGCCAACCACAATTACTTAAACTAAATAGAAACTTATTTAGCCAATCACAACTACTTAAATTAAACACAAACTAATTTTACCAATCACAATTACCTAAACTAAACATAAACTAATTTAGCCAATCACTACTACTTAAACTAAACACTAACTAGTTATGCCTATCACAAGTACTTAAACTAAACACAAACTAATTTTACCAATCACATCTACTTAAACTAAACACAAACTAATGCAGCCAATCACAAATATATAAACTAAAGACAAACTAACTGAGCCAATCACAATTACTTAAACTAAGGCCTAAGAAAATAAATTGTGTGTTTGGGGTAACATGGTTTTCAAAGTTAGGTAGGATAGGTAGGAAAATTATGTTTTAATATTTTTTTTTACATTGTAGTAATGGAGGAACATTTCTGACTTTAACAGTGCTTGTTGTAAAATAGGCAAAAAAAAGTTAGGGTAGGCATAAAATTTTAGGTAGGGTCGGGTTACCCTAAACTCACAACTTTTTTCTCTAGGCCTAAATAGAAACTAATTTAGCCAATCACAACTACTTAAACTAAACACAAACTAAATTTAACCAATCACATCTACTTAACCTTAAAACACACAGACAGACTACTTAAACAAATTACAAACAAGACACAAACAACTTCAACCAAACACAGATTACTAAAAACCAGTCTCAATGCAGACATTATGTTGGAGGCTAAGGGGGAACCAAATCTCTTGAAGAGTCAAATTTATTTTTCATTTAGAAAAAATGTCTTTAAATTCCTAAAAGAATATTACAAATTTCATTGAATTCTGTCCAGTATATGCTCAGTATATACATGTATTTAATCATATTGGATAATATTAATAGTTTAATGTACTGTGAAATTTTCTATCACAAATGGAGTTTGTGAATCTTACTCATCAATAATCTGAGAACAGATGCGCTTTATATTTTTTCATATTCTCAGTTACTAGTGACATTATTTTATTGTTGATTTATTGCAGAATGATTTCAATAGGAGTACTGATGATCTTGTTTCCGACTTGCAGAATCAATTAAAGCTACTAACTGCTCAAAATCAATCTTCAAAGGAAGAAATGGACAAGTTACAAAAAGAGTTTCATGCTCAAAACCAGGAGCAACAAAAAGTCATTGATGAATATTCAAATGAGTTGTCAGAAGCCAATGAAGATAAATGTAGGTTTCAGAGCTGGTCTGAAAGACTGGAGGTTGAAGTTGAAGACCAGAAAAAAACGATAGAAACATTGAATCAAGTTGTAGCCAAACAAGTTGACGAAATAGAAACAAAGGAGCATCGTCTAACAGAAGCAGAAGAGCAACGAGTAAAATATGAAAGATTGTCAGAGGAGTTACAGCTAAGTGTAAATGAATTGAAAAAGGCTATGGAAACAACAGTAGAGTCGACAAGAGGAAGCGATGAACGAATTGTTGAAATGCAGAATATAATTGACAACTTAAAGGATGTGATTATTGAAAAAGATGAAGAAATTGCATCTTTGGAAAATCTGAATGATAAAATTAAAGAGCAGGACAGCAAAATTGTTGAATTGAAAAATTCCATTGAAAATTTAAAACGTACGGTAGCTGAAAAAGATGAGGAAATTGCATCTTTTAAAAGTTTGAATAGTAAAGCTTCAGAGGAGGATGGGGAAATTGTAGAACTGAAAAAATCTGTTGAAAAATTAAAACATACAGTTGCAGAAAAGGATGAGAAAATTATGTCATTAGTAGAAAATTTGCAAGAGGAAGAAGAAAGGTTATCTCCCCTGACAGAGGAAAATGAATCCCTCTCTGCTGTTGTTCAGTCTAAAGATGAAGAAATTAATCAAATTAAACAGGTTGTCTTACAGAAAGAGGAGCAGCTTTCCGAATTTAAAAAAGCTCTGGACGAAAAAGAATTGCAGTTTAAAAAGGCTCTGGCAACAGCTAAAAAACTCAAGTTTCAACTACAGAAAGTGAGTAAGGAAAAAGAGGAGACAACTCAATCAGAGGTTAGTATTTATATTTCTTCAGAAATTTCTATATACAGTCAAACTTTGATAGTTCAAACAACCGAAGGCACTGATGAAAATAGTTAGAATCACAGGGGTGTTTCAGGATATCAAGGTGGAACCAGGTTAAATTTGGGACCACTAATAGGGTTTGAGGCATCCATGGTGTTTTAGTAAGTACAGTTTGAGCCATAGAAGTTCTACTATATGTATTGGTTTTAAGCATAGTTTGATTTCTGTTCTTCCAAATATTTTGATTTTATATGCACTGAAGAGAATGGCCATCTGCAGAATTAAAATTCAATTGATTGGTTTAAATATAGAATAAAGGAAGGGTTTTTTTCTGATATGAAAAAATATTGTCAACAATAACAGACAAGCCCAATTATTGGCAAGTCTATTAATAAAGACAATATTGAAAGTATCAGAAAAAACTTCTAAATGTGTATTATTCTTTTTATGTGTAATTGATTGAATTATATCAATTTTCAAGAAATTGAGAAATTAATTATTGATTTTAAAAAGTATGATTCTAATGTTATTTGTAGATGTTATACTTTGAGGCATAGATTGGCAAAGAAGGCGTGGCCTAACATACTTTTTGCCAATATATCTTTGTATTCGAGCAGTAGCAAATACTGAAAATATTTGCTCCATGAGATCAAAGAAAATTTATACAAATTACCCATTAACATATTTATTTATATCTAGATAAGGGCTATTCCATTTAAATCTACCATCCAGGGGGGAACGCCATATATTTTAGACCCCACCACCAATAGAAAAAAATATTATTTCTACCATTAGTCAACATCAGGCTGACCTCCAGGACCAAGAGAAAAAAATAAAACTGACGGTTCCCCTGGGTGATAAATTTTTCTGGAATAGCCCTAAAGAAAAAAGTTATTGCAATATGAATTAATCCCTCTTCAGCATCGAGATGTAAAGATGGCCATTGTAAGCCTACTCTTATCATATTTCTATGAAGCTCCTAATAAAATTAGTAATTAAGTCTCCCAAACAAAGTTTGTGGAGACTTATTGTTTTTTTTTCTCTGAAATGAGTACAATTCCTTATATCTTGCCATTGTCAACATTAGTGAAGTTGGTGAGCATAAAAATGAAAATAAAAATTAGTTGAAATGAAATTTTAGTCTTTAGAACAATGTAATTGTTTCTTTTTTAAGTAAAAAAAATAATCTAAAGTCTGAAGATTAATAGGTTCTTGCATGAGTTGGCATTTATTATTGGAATATTTTTCATGTATGTTCCTTGAACAGAAGGGAATGAGAGCAGAAGATGTAAAATTTCATTCTTACACAATTTTAAGATATTCTGATCTTTAACTTTTATTGAATGTAAGTACCAATTTCTGCCATAAAATACAAATGGAATCATCTGGAAAATTTTTATTGTGTAAGCAAGATTGCCACCATTGGAGTACTTAACATTTTGATGTCGGTTAGGGCTATTCCATTAAAATGAATGTGGGTGGGTAGGAAGGGTCTTTCAAAATACCCCACAACCAATATTTAAAACTTTAAACTTCACACAAAACTAGTGGTCACACATTGAGTATGACCCTAGACCCTTCCAAAATAAAAACTTCCCTTCCTACCCTATGTCATCCATTTTAATGGAATAGCCCTTATTTTATTTAGTTAGGTCAGCTTACATTTTAGCCATGGGTCGTATGCATTGTGTTATTGATCTTCCAAGGTTAATCACCATTTCTCGAAAATAAAAAATTCTTTCAAGAACAAAAGAACAATGAACAAATAAAAGGATATTGAGTAAATGTGCATTGGATAAAATCTACATACACACAGTAATGATAAACAAATGGAGAAATGCTTTTTTTTTTGTTGTTCTTCATCTTCAAGTCACCACGAGATTTAAAACAAAGATTTCATAATAAAGATTGGAATTAAAGAAATTAATTTAGGATGACCTTAAAGCAACTCTACATGTATCAGGTTTATGAAGTAACTGCAATAAATCTATATACATGTATATGTGTTACATTACAGAGCCATAATGATGAAAAGGGGAGTATTGGTAAACTTGAAGAACAGCTTCATGTGAAGGAGTCTGAGTTACATGAGCAAAAACAACTTGTTGAGCAGAAAATTCTAGAACTGGAAACATTGTCAACTCATTTAGTCAGCAAAGAAAATCAGTGTTCAGAATTAGAAGTTAAATTAACTGAAGTTTCTAATCAGTGTTCAGAATTAGAAGTTAAATTAACTGAAGTTTCTAATGAGCGTTTAGAATTAGAACTTAAATTAACTGAAGTTTCTAAGGAGCGTTCAGAATTAGAACTTAAATTAACTGAAGTTTCAAATTCATCTACAGAATTGAATAAACAGAAGACAGATCTTGAAGGGAAGTTATCTGAACTTAATGTACAATATCAACAAGTTTTAAATGCACAAAAGGACGATCAAAGTATTGAAAAACACATGTATGAGGAAAAACAACTAGAAAATGATGAGTTAAAAACAAAACTAGCTATATTTGAAAAGACCATCACGGAAAAAGAAAGTTATATTAAAGAAATGGAAGAAAGAGTTGGAAGTTTTGAGGAATTAATTCAATCCCTTCAACAGGAAGTGAGAAAGCAGACGACTTCAGTTGAACAGCTGCAAAATGAAATCAAACAAGGTCAAATTGAAAAAGGACAATTGGAAGAAGAAAGAGAAAGTCTGCAGAAAAATTTAGAACAGACTGCAACAAAAAATGTTGATCTTTCAAATCAGTTAGCATTTCATGAGGAGAATATCTCTCAGTTTGCTCACAGTCTCAAAGTTTTGTCACCTCATTTACATCATATAGATTTTCAAAATTTAAATCAGGTGTCCGAAATAATTAAAGATATAATTGGAACTTCTGAACAAGAAATTCATACATTAAAACAAAGATTAGAACATGAAAAAGGCAGCTCAGAAAAAGAGATTCATGAATTGAAAGAAGATTTTGAAACAAAATTAACCAATCAAACTGAAGAAATCCAGTTACTGCAAAGTACAATTTCAAATTTAAATAGTAAGTTGGAGTTGTCACAAAAAGAATTTGAAACTAAATTAGCCACTCAATCAGAAGAAAAGCAGTTAATGCAGAGTCAGTTTTCAAGTCAGGTTATTGATATTCAAAATCATTTGGAATCAAAGTTGAATGAACAAACAGCTTCAAACGAAGAACTGCAAAGTAAAATTTTGGAATATTCATCTCAAGTTACTGAGTTTCAAAACCTCAAGACAGCAAATTTATCTATGCAAGAAAATATTTCGCTGTTAAATAATGAAAAAAGTGCTCTAACCATTGAAAACAATAATCTGACTGCACAAATTGCAAAATATGAGGAATCCCTAGATCATTTAATGACTGAAAATGAAAGTTTATCGATGACTGTTGAGAAAAAAACTCAAGAAAACCAAGAATTTCTATGTTCTGTTGAAAAACTTTCACAAGAAAAACAAGATCTTGAAGCATCTCTTAACTCTAAATCAAGTGAAAACAAGGAGTCGGTGCGTAATTTGACTGAGCACAGTCAGGAGTTAGAGCTTAAAATAAAAGAGTTAACTTCTGAGAATGAACAGTTGACTTTAAATATTGACAGTTGTAAAAACGATATCCTGACCAAACAACAAACATTAGATTCTAAGGAAAATGAAAGACAAGATTTGGAAATGAAATTAAGTGACTCTCTGACAGCTTTGTCATCATCGAAGGAAGAAAATGATGACTTGAAACAAGAACTACAAAGATTTACGGAAGTTAAGGGTATGTGTGAAACTCTAACATCACAAATTTCTCAAACTAACATGGAGAAAAAGGAAATGGAAAGTAAAATAGTTGAATTGGAAAAAGTTATTCATGATTTACAAAAACAAATCGATGAATTTGAAAAAGAAAGGAAAGAAATGGATTATAAGTATGAACTACTGAAAAACGAAAAAATGCAGTTGGAAGTGTCATTGACAAGTAAACAGGAAATGGTTGAGAAAGTTACGGTAGCACAAAGTCAGATGACTCCAAATATAGGTTGGGGTGATGCCATAGAAAAGGTAGAGGTGGAACCTCTAAGGCAATCGGCTCCAGAACATGAAAAAGACATTCAGGCTCAGAAAGAAGAAGTTATTGTCTTGCAAGAAAAACTTCATTCTAGTGAAGCAAAATGTGAAAAGATGTTACAAAAACTTAAAGCCTTCAAAGCAAAAAATCAGGCCTTACAAACAGAACTAGACCAGGTTAAGGATCAACTTTCAAAACAAAGTTCTGAAAATGAAAAACATGACATTGAGGGTCTCATAGAAAAGTCCAATAAAGAGAAACAACAATATGATCTTAACATACAACTTCTAAAGACTGAAAAAGATGAGCTGTCACAAGCTCTTCAAACTGAGAAGATAAAAAGTGAAAAGTTAAATTCTCAGATCATGGAAAATGAGACTAAAAATAAAAGCCATATTGATGTCATGCTTCAACAGATTGAGACCGAAAGTTTAGAATTAACACAGTTAAAATCTGAAAATATCAAGTTGACTGAAGACATTAAAAAATTGTCGGATGAAAATTTACTTTTTTCTTCGGAGTTGACACAAGCCATGAAAGAGAAAGAAACTGCTCATGTTGAAATGGAAATTTTACGATCTGAAATTGAATTATTAGAACACAGAAAATCTGAAATGGAACGACAGGTAAAAGAAAATGACTCTCTTTGCAATGAATTGGAATCTGAATGTAAGAGCTATAAAGAAATCGTTGCTAATCTCAAACAGGCGCTAAATCATGAAAAAGAAGAAAGCTTCCGTAAAATCAAACAAATTCAGTCTGAGAGTGGTGATGTTAGTGAATTAAAAGATAAAATAGCATTACTAGAAACTGAGAATGTTCAGCTAGATGAAATGAAAACAAAGCTCTCTGAACTAGAAACAGAAAGAGAACATATGGTGGAAGAAATGGATGGCTTACGGGAAGATTTGATCAGTGAACGTAAGGATTCAAAGGAGAAAATTGAAGCACTCAGAATAGAGTTACAAACTAAAGAAACGCACAGCACAGATGACTTGAAAAGTGAATTGGAAAAACTGAAAATGCTCTGTAAAAAACAGCAAGATGAAAAGGAAGGTTTGGACTGGAAACTTCAAGAGATGTCGTCTTTAGAGGAGGAGATTGAGGAATTAAGATCAGAGCTTGAAATGGCAAGAAAAGAGCAGAAAGCTTCAGCAAGTGATGAATATATAAAGAAGTTAAAAGATGAATTAGATAATACAAAGGAAGCGTTAAAGAAAACGGAATCTGAATTTGAAAATCTGAAAGCTCAGAAAACTAGTGAAGGCTCTAGTGATCGTGAAGCAGAACTTGAGGAACAATTAGAACTGATCAATGAAGAACTTAATGAAATAATGTCGGAGAACGAGAAGCTTAGGTCAGATCCTTCTGTAATGAAGGCTCAGATGTATGAAACATTGCAAAAACAATTTTCAGAGCTTTTAGAAAAATATAATGCTGCCCTTGCAGAAAATGCAAAATTGGAGCAAAATCTGGAAGATTTAAGTAGAATAAAAGAACTAAATACTTCTGAGAAATCAAATGTTGAACTTAAAATTAACAGGTCTGAAGTCGCAGAACTTCAGGAACAATTAGATCTCATTAATGACGAACTCAATGAGTTAATGACTGAAAATGAAAAACTGAAGAAGGAATCAGGTTTGGACAGCATGAAATTCAAAAAGTTTGATGAATTACAAAGTAAATTTGAAGAGTTGTCAAAATCTAAAGCTTTGCTTGAAAAAGAAAATGATTCTTTAAAAACACAACTAGCAGAGAGCTCTGAAAATGTGACTGATAATTCAGAGGTGGAAGGTTTGAAAGAACAGTTGGATATTATTAATGAAGAATTGAATGAATTAATGTCTGAAAATGAAAGATTGAGATCACGTTCAGGTCCACAGGATATGAAAGTTCAAATGTTTGATACTTTGCAAAAAGAATTTCAAGAAATGGGTCAAAAGTATGCTGAAGCTGTGAAGAATGTTGATAATTTGAAATATGAATTGGAACAAAAGAATAAGAATATTGAAACTCTTAAGGGGGAGTTGCTGGAGAAAAGATCTGCACAAATTGAAGAAAGCATCAAGCGTGAACAAGTTCGAAATGTTGGGAGAGCTCCAGATGTAAGTTCCAAAGAAATTGAAGGTTTGAAAAATGAAAATGAAAAATTGAGGAAAGTGATGGAGGAAAAGAACTTAATGTTTGATAAGCTGCAGAAAGATTTAAACAGTATGAATGCAGAATATAGCAAAATTATCAATGACAATTCAAACATGGCCAAACAAATTGAAGAACTTCATCAAAAATTATTACAACATGGAGAATTTCAAAAAGATATATCAATTATTAAAGAGGAAAAGGATCATTTCCAAAGAGAAAAAGAAAGGCTGATCCAACACATTTTAGATCTTGAAAAACAGTTAGAATCACATTCAGATCAAAACACTCAGGTGAATCAGGAATTATTGAGGGTAGAGGGTGAATTGCAGCAGTTAGTTTTTGACAATAATTCATTAAGATCTCAGTTAAATTTGTCTGTCAGTGATGGAAAACAGGCCAACAGATTCCAGGCAGACTATGATCAGTTACAGAAACAGTTCAATGTAGCTATGGGACAGAAAAATCAGTCACAAACTGAAAACAACCAACTCAATCATAGATTACAACAAAGAGAGGCTAGATGTCAACAGTTAGCCAGACAGGTTAGTTTTTAATTTTATTCAAATTCTAGCAGAGCTTCAAAATGGCAAAGAATGCATTTGTTTTTTTTTTCAGTTAAATAAATGTCATATTGTTACCAGTGAAAAGAAAGTATTTTTTGTTTGCCTCAACGAAGTTGAGGGGACTATTGGAGTACCCCCGGCATCCACGTCCACATCTTCGTCTGCATCCGCATTAAGGTTTATATCTTAGTAACTATGCAGTGTAGGGTCATCAAACTTTGCATGCAGGTGCATTTGGGTTAACTTACAGCTTCCAAGAAAATTAGGTCTCTCTGACCTTTAGTGACTTACATTCAAGTTTAGGTCCGAGTTCAGATCTCAGTCCCTGTGCATGGTAGGATCATCTAACCTTGCACATGCATGCATATCTGATGGTAGGTCAGCATCCAAGCAAAATTAGTTCACTTTGACCTACATTTTCTGCTTTATTGACTTACATTCAAATTTATGTCTGAGTTCAGATCTCAGTCACTTTACATGGTAGGATCATCTAACCTTGCACATGCATGCATCTCTGATGGTAGTTCAGCATCCAGGCAAAATCAGGTCACTTTGCCCTATATTTTCCACTTGAGTGACTTACATTTAAGTTTATGTCGGAATTCAGATCCAAGTCACTGTACATGGTAGCATCATCTAACCTTGCACATGCATGCAACTCTTGATGGTAGGTCAGCATCCAGGCAAAATAAGGTCACTTTGACCTACATTTTCTGCTTGAGTGACTTACATACAAGTTTATTTTACAAGTTCAAATCTCAGTCACTGTTCACGGTAGGATTATCTAACCTTGCATATGCATGCATCTCTGATGGTAGGTTAGCATCCAGACAAAATTAGGTTTCTTCAACCTTCATTTTATGCATGATTGACTTACATTAATCTGTACATCTGAGTTCATATCTCAGTAATTGTATTTTTTAGGTTCATGTAAAATTGCATATGCATGCATTTTGGATAGTAGGTCAGCATCTAGGCAAAATTGGGTTGCTGTGACAATGTGCCATAACGAGGGGAACTTTGTAATCGTTGATTACCTACGATTGTAAAGAAAGGATTTCTTTTCACTGCAGGAAGGGACTTCACATTATCTCGTCAATATCGTTGTCAAGTGAAAAACTGGTGTACTGAAATAAAAAAATTAAAAAAAAGATAATCTGCATCTCAAATCTCGGTTTTGAGTCAGAAATCTATAAAAAAAAATGCAAACTAATCAACAGTCATGCATATCTATAAAAATATCACTTATGTCAACACACGTGGTGATTAAACCCATTTTGGCACAAGTTCCACATCTTATTTAATCCTTCTACCTTGTTTGGCACTTTTATTGATATTCATGATGGTCCATTAGTTACACTGTAATTCATTTATGATATAGATAGCAGTGTTTTACAGAGCTTTCTGAATTAAATAAATGTCATATTGTCTCCAGTGAAATAAAAGATTTCTAGTAATTGTAGGTGGTGACATCAAAATACAGTCGCTAACATTTTTGTTATGTTACGGTATTTGCGTATTGAAAAGAAAAAATAATCTGTACTATACTTCCATTTTAATTCTTGGTAGATTTTTAAAAAATAATATATAATTAATCCATGATTATGATTATCTAAAATATTTATCACATATCTGAAAAACTCAGTCTTTTCATGATTATTTCATGATAATTATATTTTTGAATTAGTACCGGTATAATTCTATAATTCTTTTTAAAGTTTACTTTTTAAAAAAATAAGATTTATAGAAATAAAATGAAATATTGTGTAAATAGCAAATGAGGCAATAACTCAGAAATACCATTAGTTAATGGACAATTATTTAATTTTTAATGTAAGACATTTTCCTATTGGTTAAAAAGTTAAGATTTATTTCCATTTAACCAAATGCTTTTGTTAATGTGATGTCACAAAGGGAAATTCTGCAAAACAATTAAATTTTTTATACGACCGCAAAAAATTTGAGGTCGTATAATGGTTTGGTGCTGTCGTCGTTGTCATTGTCGTTGTTGTCGTTGTCGTCCGTAGACACTTTTGTTTTTGGTCAATAACTTTAGTTCTAGTTGATCAATCCATATGAAATTTTAACACAATGTTCCTTGGCACAAAAGAAAAACTTTGACTTGTTAAATTGGGTGTTTTCACATTTTTGACTGTAGAATCTTTATTTTATTTATTGGATTTTGATAGGGTTTAAAAATTGTTTCAGTGTGCTCCTGAGGAAATTTCCAATCTGGAATATGCCAACGGATTTCACGTAGCATGTACCGTTCACGAGATAAATGGGCCCAACAGTAAATCTAAAAAAAAATGAATTTTTTATTTTAAGTCCGATTTTGATGCAGTTTTTTTCAATGGATTCCTTGTGAAAAATTAATATGGCGTTCAAATATTAGATTTTTGATAACTTGTTTCCTTTCCCAGATATGAGTGGCTGAAAGGGGCCAAAATTGCGAATTTGCAGATTATGTAGAATTTTTATTTTTCATCGGATTTCAATGGGATTTTTTTCTTTGGATTCCTCTTGATCTCAGCTTTCAGTAATGTGTCAACGGATTTGGCGTAGCTCTTACCGTTTCCGAGCTACAAGGGGTCAAAGGGGCCAAAATTGCGAATTTGCAGATTATGTAGAATTTTTATTTTTCATCGGATTTCAATGGGATTTTTTTCTTTGGATTCCTCTTGATCTAAGCTATCAGGGTTCTGGCAACAGATATGGCATAGCTCTGACCGTTTCTGTGCTACAAGGGGTCAAAGGGGCCAAAATTGCAATTTTTCTAAATATGTCAAATCTTTATTTTTCATCGGATTTCCATGGGATTTTTTCTTTGGATTCCTCTTGATCTAGGCTTTCAGTAGTAAGTCAATGGATTTTGTGTAGGTCTTACCGTTTCCGCGCTACAAGGGGTCAAAGGGGCCAAAAATGCAATTTTTCTAAATATGTCAAATCTTTATTTTTCATCGGATTTTNATGGGATTTTTTTTTTTTTTTTTTGATTCCTCATGATCTAAGCTTTCAGTAGTCTGCCAATGGATTTTGTGTAGATCTTATCGTTTCTGAGCTATAAGGGGTCAAAGTGGTCAAAAATGCATTTTTAGTTCGCCTCAACGAAGTTGAGGGGGACATTTGGAGTACCCCCGGCGTCCGCGTCTACGTCTACCTCCCCGTCCGCATTTGGGCATATATCTCTGCAACTATGCGTGGTAGGATCATCAAACTTTGTATGCAGGTGCATCTTGGGCTATCTCACAGCCTTCAAGAAAATTTGGTCTCTCTGACCTATATTTTCCGCTTGAACGACTTACATTCAAGTTTACGTCCGAGTTCAGATCTCATTCACTATACATGGTAGGATCATGTAACTTTGCATATGCATGCATCTCTGATGGTAGGTCAGCATCCAGGCAAAATTAGGTCACTTTGACCTATATTTTCTGCTTGAACGACTTACATTCAAGTTTACATCCAAGTTCAGATCTCAGTCACTATACATGGTAGGATCATGTAACCTTGCTTATGTATGCATCTCTGATGGTAGGTCAGCATCCAGGCAAAATAAGTTCACTTTGACCTATATTGTCTGCTTGAACGACTAACATTCAAGTTTACGTCTGAGTTCAGATCTCAGTCACTATACATGGTAGGATCATGTAACCTTGCATATGCATGCATCTCTGATGGAAGGTCAGCATCCAGGCAAAATTAGGTCACTTTGACCTATATTTTACGCTTGATTGATTTACATTTACGTTTTCAGACGAGTTCAGATCTCAGTCACTATACATGGTAGGATCATGTAATTTTCTAAATGCATGCAACTCTGATCGTGTATCAGCATCCAGGCAAAATTAGGTCACTTTGACCTATATTTTACGCTTGATTGATTTACATTCAAGTTTTTGGACGAGTTCAGATCTTAGTCACTACACATGGTAGGATCATGTAACCTTGCATATGCATACATCTCTGATGGTTGGTCAGCATCCAGGCAAAATTAGGACACCTTGACCTAAATTTTATGCTTGATTGATTAACATTCAAGTTTTAGGACGAGTTCAGATCTTAGTCACTATACATGGTACTAGTACAATCATGTAACCTGGCATATGCATATAACTCTGATAGTAGATCAGCATCCAGACAAAATTAGGTCACTTTGACCTATATTTTATGCTTGCTTGATAGATTTACATCCAAGTTTATTGGACAAGTTCATATCTCAGTCACTTTACATGGTAGGATCATGTAACCTTGCATAGGCATGCATCCCTAATGGTACATCAGCATCCAGGCAAAAGTAGGTCACTTTGACTTATGTTTTACGCATGAGTGATTTATGTCCAAGTTTTCAGGCAAGTTCAGATCTCAGTCACTATACATGGTAGGATCATGTAACCTTGCTTAGGCATGCAAATGTGATGTCAACATCCATTCAAGATTTTGTTACTGTGACAAAGTGCCATAACAAGGCGAACTCTGTAATCGTTGATTACCCATGTTTCTAAATATGTCAAATCTTTATTTTTCATCTGATTTCGATGGGAATTTTTTCTTTGAATTTCTATGGATGTAAAGTTTTAGTTGATACTACATATTTTGCAAAGCTCTTTCGGTTTTTTTATCAGTAAGTGATCAAAAGGGTTGATTTTTTCCCTATTTTGTTTCCAGCTAATTACTGTGTCAAGCTTCACTTTGTGTCCATCTAATTATTGTGTCAAGCTCTTTACTGTGTCCACATTCACTTTAAACTTCTTTTGTTGAAATTTCAGTGGTCGACATGCTGCGGTTGTATCATGCTGTGCTCCGCGTAGCCCTTTATTAAGTATTTAAACAGCAATGTTTTAAATTAAAATTTTTTTTAAATAATTTTAAATGTGAAGTGCCAAAAAATAAATAAACCAAAAATAAATGACAGTCATTCCTTAAATAATAAAAAATATCAATAAAATCCACACTGACCGGTGAACTGTAGATGTCATTTGAAAATGCAGTAGTGAAGCATTGTTTTAGATCAAGTCTTAGCTGTTTCAATTTGTCCTAAGTCTATACAAAATTGAAAATATTAAACTCATATAAGAAACAATATGTTTTAGGAGACCTGTTTTTAGGGCTTTTCCATTAAAATGCATGTACCAATTTTCTGCTACCCCCACAACCAAGAGTAATGGAAAAATATGAGTACAGCAATAAGACTTAAAATTGACAAGAACCAACAAGAAGTTTCATTCTTTGCCTTCCAACCCTGGTACATCCGTTTTAATGGAATAGCCCTTAGTAATTAATATGTTTCTGTTTATTCAATATTCTTCAGCGGTTTGATTAACGAATTAGCATGTTCTTACAGATTAGCCAATTAGCAGAAGATAGAAGTTACCTCAATAAACAGCTAGGGAACTTGTCACAAGCTCTGAGAGGTAGAGAACAAGAACTTGGAGCTCTACAACAGCAATACAGGGTTCTGTATCAATCACACAATGATCTGCAGTCAAAGGTTAGTTTACCTGAATAAACAGGTAGGGATCTTATCACAGAGGTAGAGAACAAGAGCATGCAGCTCTACAAGTAGTACAGAGTTATGTGCTGATCACATAATGATCTTCAGTAAAAGATGAGTTAACCTAAATAACCTTAGGGAAGTTGTCATAGGCTCTGAGAGGTTGGAACTCTACAACAGCAGCACAGGGTTTTGTAATAGCCACACAATAATCTGCAGTCAAAGGTGAGTTTACCTGAATAAACAGTTGGGAAACTTGTCACAGGCTCTAAGGGGAACAGAGCAAGAACTTGGAGCTCTACAACAGAAGCTTAGAGTTCTGTATCAATCACACAATTATCTGCAGTCAAAGGTGAGATTAGTTAAATAAACAGGCAAGATCCTTGTGAGAGGTAGAGAGCAAGAACTTGGAGCTCTGCAACAGTGGTATAAAGTTCTGTATCAACCACATCTGCAGTCAAAGGTGAGATTACCTGAATGAACTGTTTGAGAACCTGTTACAGGCTCTGAAAGGTAGGACTGGGATCCTATACAACAGCAGTACTGAGTTCTGTATCAATCATGTAATGATCTGCAATCAAAGGTTTGTTTACCTTAATAAACTGTTGAAGAACTTATTACAAGCTCTGAGAGGTAGAGAACAAAACTTTGGGCTCTACATCAACAGTATAGAGTTCTATATCAATCACACAATGATCTGAATTCAACAGTGAGTTTACCCGATTAACAGGCAGGGAACTTGTCGCAGGCTCTGAGAGGTAAAGAACAAGAACTAGAAGTTTTACAACAGCAGTACAGAGTTCTGTACCAATCACATAATGATCTGCAGTCAAAGGTGAGTTTATGTGATTAAACAGACAGGGAACTTGTTTCGGGCTCTGAGAGGTAGAGACAACAGAGGTTCTACAACAGAACTCTGTACTAATCACATTATGATCTCCATTAAGAAGATGGGTTTCTTAAGGATTGTATGTGTAAGATCAGCTAAAATTCATAATATGTTAACAAAACGGTAAAGCTGTTTTAATTTACCATGAATCTATAAACTTTGTAAAGGTACTAGCTAACGTAATAAGCCTGAGACTAGTGTTAAAATCCATTCATACCCAATCAGTTATCACACCAAAGATATAATAGTCTATTTTAAACTTATATATAGGTAGATTGAGCTTGAAAAAAGATGGATTTTATGCTTCAAATTGATATCACTAGGTATTAATAGTGATATAATGTTTAGTTTAGAATTTTAATAATGGTTAAATGTAGATAACTACTAAATTTTATGTACATTGCTAGCAAACTTTGCTACTAAGATTGTAAAATTTCTTTGTACATGTTTGGCTAAAACAGCTGTAATTTTATAGAAACTTTACTTCTTCTTTTACATGTAAATTATCTCCACTAAATAATAAGTTAATTTTTCAAAAAAATAAAATACTCTGCACCCTAGACTAATAAAGTAAGTTAAAACCGAACCGTCAATCCAAAACGAACAATCCAAGGATGATGGCAACATCAGAAACAAAAAAAGAAAAAAAGAGAGACACAACATGGGCACGGCACAGAAAAGAAAAATGAAGACACACACACAAAGATGAACAACACGGACCCAATAAAAAACCATGGGTGAGATCAGGTGCACCGGTAGAGTTAGCATCTCCTGCTTCTTATAAGACACCCGCCGTATTGAACATGTCAAATCCGGTAGAAGAAACAACAATTAAGCTTCAGAGGGAAAGATCTGTTGTCATCTGGGAAACAGATATCCCATAGCGGTCCACAATATGGTGATGTCGACCGTAAAACTTCTGGAGGGATGACTTCAAGTTTTAGGTAACATACCCTTGTTGAAGTAGCCTATTTGTGAGCAACCGGGCTTTATCAAGGAAGTCACTGTATCGAACACAGGCTCTTGAATAGCCAATGAGCTAGGAGATGTAAATTCCATATGCTGGCGCTGTTGGGATGTTGCTACAAAGAAAAGGGAAGTTTACTATTGGAAAGGTGAAGTCATCGCTTTTGTCGTACAGCTTAGTTTGAAGTCTACCTCTGTTGTCAATTTCAATAATTAATACTTATTCTATTTAATTTATTGTCAATAAACTAGACTTAGTCATTCTGACAGCATTTTAATAATCATTGATTTAATCAAATAAGCAAGATGGTTGGACAGTTTACACTTAAAACAAAGTTGTTATTGGAAATATGTGCCAGTTCCTAAAACATTGTACAAATTATTGATTTGAATTTATTGCCTTTGTCTGTATCACTTATCTGTCTAACTTTTCACTTATCTGTCTAACTTTTCAGTTATCTGTTGAACTTTTCACTTATCTGTTTAACTTTTCAGTTATCTGTCTTAACTTTTCAGTTATCTGTCTAACTTTTCAGTTAATGACAATTGAAAGAAAGGCAGCTTCAGAGAAAATACAGCAGGCAAACTCGACAGACCTCACAGAGGTCAAAGTTGAACAAACGTCAGAAATAAAAATTCAGAAAGATAAGCCAATCCAACAAACAGCTGATGATATGAGGATGGAAAATAAGGAATTTGAAGCCAGGTTTGTAAAAAGATAGGCTTTTGAAGATTCATTTAATGCTGAGTCTGAGAGTTTTTATGTCAACTGAGACAAAAGACTAACAATGATATGGAATTTTTACAATTGATTTGCTTGAGAGAATCAGTGGACTTTTTTTTATCATTTTTGAATGAAAGTTGCAGAAAGTGAGACATATGCGTACGATGTATGATAGCGTCAAGGGCAACAGCGTAAACTTTGATGTTAAGTTTTTGTGATTAGGTCAGTTTCTCAGCAACTACAAGTGGTATATAGGTTGGTCTTGGGTAGTACATGACAGTCTGTTATATGGTTTTTGTCCTTGACCTCAGTTTCATGGTCCAGTGAGTATGTTAAGTATTGTGATTAGGTTAGTGTCTCAGTAACTACAAGTGGTAGGTCAATGATATTTGGTATATGGATTGGTCTTGGGTAGTACATGACAGTCTGTCATATGGCTTTTGTCCTTGACCTCAATTTCACGGTCTAGTGAGCATGTTAAGTTTTTTGTGATTAGGTCAGTTTCTCAGTAACTACAAGTGGTAGGTCAATGATATTTTGTATATGGGTTGGTTTTGGGTAGTGCATGACAGTCTGTCATATTGCTTTTTGTCCTTGACCTCAATTTCATGGTCTACAGAATATGTTAAGTTTTTCGTTATCTATTGATGGTAGATATGCTACTGATGTGTTGAATTTTGGTTGGTCTTGTGTAGTACATGATTGCCATTTATATGGCTTTTGTCCTTGACCTTATGTTTACATTATATTGAACATTTTTGGTTTTTATACTCCGCCACACGTAGTTGCGAGGTACTATGTGATACCCTAAGTCAGGTGTCGCTCCGTCCGTCTGTCTGTCCTTCTGTCCCCCGAAGGTTTCTGACTGATAACTTGTGAACGAAATAACATGAGGTCTTCAAACTTGGTTTTTAAGTTGTTTACCACAACACTCAGGTCAATTTCGATTTTGGGTTCAGAGGTCCTGAAATGACAGGTATGAAAAAACACATTGAATTCAAATAATAAAAAAAAATGTTTAGAATATACAAAAAAAAAATGTGTGTAGTTAGCTTGGGGGAGAGTAGTTTTAGGTTCAGCAATAAATTCATATTTTACATGTTGGGTGTTTCTTCAACAACTTAATAAATCTGTTCCTCATATGTTCTGGTGCTTGTATTTTTGTTGTAATCCGTAAATTTTAAAAGCTTATTTTTCCAAAACATAATCAGTGTAATATTTAGCGAGGTCCATTTTCAACCAATCTTTAAAATGAGACCAATGACCATTAAATCAATATTAGTCATTGTTCTAAAAAAAATGGAATAATTAATTTCAGAACTTTGGTATTTTCTAATCTGCATAGTTATCTGTCTTAAGACCAAGTGCAGAAGATATGGTTTTCTTGAAGTTTGAAGGACCATACTTAAGAGTTCCAAGTTTTTGGGGATTGTAACATCTGATGTCCAATAAGCCATGATGTAAAAGAAGCATGAAGTTATGTCAGTTTTGGCAGGTCTTTCTATTAACTATGACAAATCTGATATTTTAAGACAAGGAAGTTGATACTGAATCCAGTAAATTATGTCTCCCCCACCCCCTCTCAACAGGGAGACATATTGTTTTTGTCTTTTCCGTCTGTTGTCAGTCCGTCCATTAGTCTGTCCCTCTGTCACAAAGGTTGTTGACGCCAATTCTCCTACATCTTACATCAGATTTCTACCAAACTTCACAGGAATGTTGACCATCATGCCTAGTTGTGCATATCGTCTCTCCAGATTGATCAGCTAATTTTTGTGGCAGTTATGCCCCTTTTTGACTTAGAATTTTGCAAAATTAAGTTTGTAGATGCCAATTCTCCTACATCTTTCATCAGATTTCGACCAAACTTCACAGGATTGATGACCATCATGCTTAGTTGTGCATATCTTCTTGTCGGATTGATTTGCTAATTTTTTGGGGAGTTATACCCCTTTTTGACATAGAATTTTGCAAAATTAAGTTTGTGGACGCCAGTTCTCCGACATCTTTCATCAGATTTCGACCAAACTTCACAGCATTGTTGACCTTCATGCTTAGTTGTGCATAGATCGGCCAGTTTTTGTTGGAATTATGCCCCTTTATTGACATAGAATTTTGATAAAGTAAGTTTGTTGTCACTAATTCTCCCACATCTTTCATAGGATTTCAACCAAACTTCACAGGATTGTTGAGCTTCATGCCTTTTTGTGCATGTTGTCTGACTGGATTGATCTGCCAATTTTTGTGGGAGTTGTGCTCCTTTTTGTCATAGAATTTTGAATTTTAATTCTCCCACATTTTTCATTGGATTTCAACAAAATATTCAAATGCACGGGCAACATATAAAGATGCAAATCATCTCCAGTGAGATATGTATCGGGAGGAGACATTTGTTTTTGTATCAAAAAACATATATCTAGTTTTAATTTTAGACTGTCAGATTTCGCCAGAGTTAGGTCACAGTTAACAGAGACAAATGAAAGATTAGAAAAGACACTTATGATGGAGAGAGAACAAAGAATACAGACTGAGGAGGCTCTAGCTGCTGTGCAGGCTAGACTAAGGTCTATAGAGGCTGGGGAGGAGGTAAGTTCTGGTATTTTTAGCTCACCTGACCCGAAGGGTCAGTGTGAGCTTTTGCCATCACTTGGCGTCCGTCGTCCGTCGTCCGTCCGTCCGTCGTCTGTTAACTTTTCATATAATCATCTTCTCCTCT
Source organism: Modiolus philippinarum (assembly GCA_002080025.1). Classification (NCBI taxonomy): domain Eukaryota; kingdom Metazoa; phylum Mollusca; class Bivalvia; order Mytilida; family Modiolidae; genus Modiolus; species Modiolus philippinarum. The sequence goes on from MJUU01028960.1 coordinate 100,467, forward strand.
GAAACCACTAAAGCAAATGTCACCAAACTTTACAGGAATGATGTACTTAAGGTTCTTAACAAAGATTGCTCATTTCTTTCGGATGCGATTAAAAACATGGCCGCCAGAACGGAACATAGTATAACATTGGCCCTATGGGAAATTCACATTTTCATCTTCTCCTCTGAAACCACCAAAGCAAATTCAACTAAACTTTACAGGAATGATGTATGGAAGGTCCTTAATGAAGATTGCTCATTTCATTCCAATCCAATAAAAAACATGGCCACCAGCGCGGAACTTAGGTTTAACATTGGACCCTATGGGAAAATTCACATTTTCTTCTTCTGCTCCGAAACCGCTGAAGCAAATTCAACCAGACTTTACAAGAATGATGAACTGAAGGTCCTTAACAAAGATTGCTCATTTTGTTCGGATCCAATTAAAAACATGGCTGCCAGCACAGAACATAGTTTATTTTCTCTCTATGGGAAATTCACATAAAAAAACGAGGCCACCATGCATAACATCGAAAACCCTGCTTCAGCATTTTGTCAGGTGAGCGATTCAGGCTCAGTGTCTGAGCCTCTAGTTACATTTCATAGTGTGATTTGAACACCCCTTAATCAACAAATGTCTGTGGGTCTATATTGTCTTACCTCTGTCTGTCCATCATGTGAACTAAATTTGTTTTGTAATATTGTTGTATCATCTAAACTGCCAACTTGTAAACTAACCTGGCTATGCAGAGTGAGCTTTTGCCACTTCCTGGCGTCCACCATTTGTTCGTTGTAAATCGTTAACTTTTCATTCAAAGAATGGGCCTTTATCAACCAAATTTGCTCACAATAGTCCTTTGGTAGTCTCCTTCAAGTTTGTGATTTTAATTTTGCCTCAACAAAGTTTAGGGGGACTACTGGAACCCTCGGCGTCCACTTCTGTTTCCATGTCTATGTTTTTTGCATCTGTGTCAGCATTTGGGTGTATATCTCAGCAACTATGCATGGTAGGGTCATCAAACTTTACATGCAGGTGCCTTAAGAAAAGAAGGTCTCTTTGACCTATTTTCTGTTTTAACAACTTACATTCAAGTTTACATCCTACTTCAGATCCTGTCCTATACATGGAAGGATCATGTAACCTCGCATATGCATGCTTCTTTGATGTCCAATTTTCTGTAGTCCCCACCCCCACAATTTTAACAAATTATTAATTATCCTGAAAACAATTGAGATCCCCACCCCTTAACCATATATTTTCTTAATTACTCATGACAAGATGAATTGCATGTTACATATCAAATTCCCCCAAGTTATCACTTACCCTCAACACCCCTTTCTTTATAAGTGTCGGTTTAGCCAATAAAAATATGCCAGGACTGACATCAAATGTCAATATGTCGGTCCGATGGTCTGACACGAAATTCTGTAAAATGATGGGTTCCTTTCCAACATTTTTAGTCTTCCATAATTTGCCATGCCCTTGATCATCATTTGAGAGGTAAAAATGTTGTTTAACACAAAAAATGGCCACATAGCCAATGATTCTCTTCTGCAAATGTAAAAAAAATATGAAAGATGGATATGGTATTAAAGGACACCGGACACTAAATCACACAACAACTTATTTTGATTGATTTTGTATCTATATAACTAAATAAATGTGTGAAACATCTCCTCAGTATGTAATTAGCTGAGAACAGTGTGTGTAAACACTGATAAATCTGTTAGACCGCGATATGCATATGTTTAGATCGAGTACTAGGCTCCAGTGCAGTGACGTCACTTGTGAGGATCAATTGATGTAACCACAGTGAAGGCAGTGGTGTTTCTGTCATTAAAATTCATATTTTACATTTGATTATAATAATTTGTATTGCCACAACATTAAGGAAGTTATGCAGGGTATTTATATGTTTGCAATTTGAATGAAATAAAATTCACAAAAAAATATTAAATGTTCAAATGAAATAATCTGTATCGTGACATAGAAGGGGCGTTGTTTCCCGAGACAATTCATAACCTTTAACATGCATGACAAAATATTTCAATATTTTGAATATCAAATGCCAAATTTTGTTGTTTTGTGTTACATATGTCTCTCAGTGGGTCTCAAGTTGACAGAAAATTGTATTGGTTTATACCAATTCCAGCAACTTATGCACTGAAAAGCTATATTAATGCTGACTTTTGTGTTATGCGAACAACTTTGTATTCTTTTTTTGGTTCAATTCCCTCTTTTTGTTTTGTAGCAAGTAATTTTATTATCCCCTCGCCCAACGGAGTTGGGGAGGGGATATAGCATCTCGCCCGTCTGTCTGTCCGTCCGTCCGTCCATCAGAATGTTCGTCCATTCGTCCCACCTCAGGTTAAAGTTTGCGTTAAGGTTCATATCTGAGAAACTACCTGTGACACATCAATCATCTTTGGTCAGTGGATGCGTCTTGGAGAGTGATGCTGCTTCAGATGATAATTGGGTCACTCTGACCTACATTTTATGCTTCAATGACTCAGGTTTAAGTTTGTTTCAAGGTTCATATCTGAGAAACTACATGTAGCACATCAATCATCTTTGGTCAGTGGATGCGTCTTGGAGAGTGATGCTGCTTCAGATGATAACTGGGTCACTCTGACCTACATTTTACACTTCAATGATTCGGGTTAAAGTTTGCGTTAAGGTTCATATCTGAGAAACTACATGTGGCACATCAATCATCTTTGGTCAGTGGATGCATCTTGGAGAGTGATGATGCTTCAGATGATAATTGGGTCTCTCTGACCTACATTTTACGCTTCAATGAGTCAGGTTAAAGTTTGCGTTAAGGTTCATATCTGAGAGACTACATGTGGCACATCAATCATCTTTGGTCAGTGGATGCATCTTGGAGAGTGATGATGCTTCAGATGATAATTTGGTCACTCTGACCTACATTTTATGCTTAAAGTTTGTGTTTAAGTTAATATCTGAGAAACTACATGTGGCACATTAATCATCTTTGGTCAGTGGATGTGTCTTGGAGAGTGATGCTGCTTTAGATGATAGTTGGCTGACTCTGACCTACATTTTATGCTTCAATGACTACCATTATAATTTGCATTACGGTACATATCTTAGAAACTACATATGGTGCATCAATCATCTTTGGTCAGTGGATGCATCTTTCATAGTGTTGCAGCTTCAGATGATAATTGTGTCACTTTGACCTACATTTTACACTTGACTGAATTGGGTTAAAGTTTCCATTAATGTTTATATCTGAGAAATTACATGTTACACATCAATGATTTTAATGTTTAGTGGATGTACCTTCAACATTTATACATCTTTAGATTATACTAGGGTTATTATTTCTTGCCAGCAGGCGAGGGGATTGCTGTTGTTTGCGACTGCTCCCATCTCTAGTTGGGTATCTTTGCGCGCAAAGATATCTATTGTTGCCGAAGGCTCAACTCAATTCCCCAGAAATCTCACTACCCTTTTTCATATTCCAACACAAGAAAAAAAGTCCCATTTTCAAAGCATAAACGTGCTTTTAAAGACTTTCCTGCACAGAAGAAAGCAACAGTAGTGCAGAAAAATAAATCAACAACATTGGTATGAAAATGTTACGATGATTAATATTTTGCGTACATGTGCGAAGGTAATATATCTCCCCCCCCTTTTCTAAGAACGTAGAGTCAGGTCTCGGAATCAGAATCCCTTATCAAAATCCTCCAAACTATCGGATGCTAGTGATGTTACTTTTTTTTATACATGCCCAAGTTTGCCAATTAAAATTATCTAGGTCGTATATCAAGTTTGCATTGCACTCAATGTTTTTGTTTGTTTACAAAATCTGCGCATGCTCATGGTTATGTAATTAAACAAAAGATACTTCAATCATTAGGCAGGAAAATTTGAACTTCAATATTCAAGTGTTGTAAATATCTCATTATGGCAGGAATACGATAAACGATGTCTTTGCAATTTGTTTACAAATGTCTGCACATGCTTATGGTTGTGTTAAAAATAAAAGCTTCAGTAGCACCAAGGACGTATCTCATCATAAGTCCTTGGTAGCACTGTGAAAGGATAACATGATAACCCGGGCATGATAATAACACTGATTGATTAGTGTTGATCTGGAGTGTTGATTGAGGCAGTCATTAGGACATGTCTTGTTTACAAAGCAATTAGTCAGCAATGATATCAACACATTTATGTTTTAATAGGACCGTATTTATTAATGTCACTAATTACCTCCCTTGTATAATTTTTCATTTTATAAATTGTGGCCCCTAAACTTTTCTGCTGCCACTGAAATCCCCCCAAAATTGTTGTAATATTTTGAAAATTTTGTATGTTACTGTTTTTATACAACCGCAAAAATTTTGCGGTCGTATTATGGTATGGCGCTGGCGTCGGCGTCGGCGT
>MJUU01028960.1:116285-143283 GCA_002080025.1 Modiolus philippinarum
AAAAAACTTTAACCTTGCCTCTAGAAGGTAGGCTTTTAGTGGTAGGGTGTTCATATTTGGTATGTAACTTCCTTATGATGAGAGCTTTCTTCTGTAGACATTTTGACCTTGACCTTGCCCTGAGGGCAATTTTCAAAAAACTATAACCTTGCCTCTAGAAGGTAGGCTTTTAGTGGTAGGGTGTTTATATTTGTTATGTAACTTCCTTATGATAAGAGCTTTCTTCTGGTACCATACTTGTAGACATTTGACCTTGACCTTACCCTGAGGGCAATTTTTAAAAAACTTTAACCTTGCCTCTAGAAGGTAGGCTTTTAGTGGTAGGGTGTTTATATTTGGTATGTAACTTCCTTATGATAAGTGCTTTCTAGTGGTACCATATTTGTAGACATTTTGACCTTGACCTTGCCCTGAGTGCAATTTTTTAAATCTTTAACTTTGCATCTAGAATTAAGTTGTTGAGTGGTAGGGTGTTCATATTTGGTATGTGATGTTCTTTTAATGAGAGCTTTCTAGTGGTACCATATTTGTAGACATTTTGACCTTGACCTTGGCCTGAGGGCAATTTTTTAAAAACTTTAACTTTGCTTCTAGAATTAAGTTGTTTAATGATAGGGTGTTTATAATTGATATGTGACTTTCTTGTGAAGAAAGCTTTCTATTAATTTTGAATTTATTGTGCATTGAGGTTACTGGAATCCCGCGCGAGCTGTGTTGTCTTCTGACAACTCTTGTAGAATTTCCCCTTTCCTCATTCTTGCTTCGATATTTGTTTGCCGATGTATTATGTCCATTGCTCAGCAGTTGTAACACCTAAAGTTTCCGTATTTGGTTTATTGTTACATCTTGGTGGGTAGATGCCAGTCTGATACCTGTCATGTAACCTTACCCTCACTTTCATGGATCAGTAACTTTTTCAGTATTTTACATGCATGTCTCTTTTAACGACTAGACTTTCGATATTGATTTTATTGTTTAATTTTAGTGAGTGCATGCCATTCTGGAACCTGCCAAGTACCTTGACCTTGATTTCATGGTTCATTGACTTTTCCAAATGTTTTTATATTTTACTTTTGTGTCCATTTTCTGATTAAATGTTACATCTCTACTTTACATTTTAGGTTTATTATTGCATCTTAATTGATACATGCAAGTCTGACATGTCAAGTAGCCTTTAATTTAATACTTTGTTAATTTTTTAAATTCATTTCCATTTCTCATTAATTATAACATCAATACTTTCAATTTTAGGTTTATTGTGACATTTTAGTGGAGACTTGAGGTGTTACCTTGACCTAGTTTTCGTGGTTCATTAACTTCGTAAATTTTTTACATTCATGTATATCTAAGCAATTGTAATATCTAGTCTGCATCAAATTTGGTCTGATGTTATTAGTTTGGTATGTGTCTGTTTGCCACCAGTCAGTTAATCTTGACCTCAATTTCTAGGCTTTGGGACTATTTTTAACGTTTATTTCATTTCTTTGCATGTCAACAGATACTTGAACATTAATTTTTTCCTCCCATATTCTGTATTAGATTCATTATGTATAGTGACAATGTTTATATTCAGACCAGACATATCAGTGTCAACATTTGTTTTTACAAAGTGCCTACAGTTCTTGTGTTTCTTTGGATTTTGACAGGGTTTGTTTTCTTTTGGATTTTCTAATGGTATAACCCTTACTAACAGATCAGTTTTATATTTCATAAAGTATTACTGTATATTGGGACACCAGCTTAAAAGGATAATTATTTTGACTATATATATTTCAGAGAGTATTACTGTATATCAGGACGTCAGCTTAACAGATTCATGAGGAAAAGGCCTGGTATTCGTACAATGATATGGACATATTTCGTATTCTTACATTTTGTAATGATAGCCTGTTTGTTTGGCTTTATATGAAAGATTTGTAAAGATGGGATGTTTGGCTTTATATTAAACAAAATTCTAGTCATGAGATCATGTGGTTCATTTTCATTTATCATATACATATATATGTATAAACATTGCTTTAACAAAAACAAGCTGATAAGAGCAGCAATATTATTTAATTTCAGTATAGTATCAAAAAATTGCACTAAATTTATTTTGATAGAGCTGAATGTTAATAGATAGGCAAGAAAATAAATTTGAATTCATGAATTTTGCATGTATTTGTAAACCTGACAATCATGTAATTGTAAATTTTTGAATTTTACATGTCATTGTAATTGTGATATTTTACAAGTTTAACTTATTGAAAATTGAAATATTTACATCTTATAATAAATTATTAGATTTTACAATTTTACAATGAATTCAGAGAAAAACATAAAATTCACTGCCATCAACTAAAAATTTTCAATGTTAGAAAAATTTTGACAAAAGTATTTTGTTTAAAATTAGTTCAAAAAGTAGAAATATTTATAGATGAAGAATTAATATAAAAGTGATAATAATACATTCCAGACAAAAATCTGTGATATTTCTTACCTCCATATTTATCAATTATTGTAAGAATTGTTTGAAGAAGTTAGTTCTTGTTATAGTTGGTCTCATTAATGTTTATGTCCCCATCAATCTTAGATTCATGGGGAATATAATTTTTTTTTGTCTGTCTTTCTGCAAAACTTAACCATCAGGTATACCTTTGGCATGGTAAGTGATATGCTTTCATATTTTGTATGTGTATTTCTTGTGGCAGTAACAGAGTATTTGACTTCATGACCTTGGTATGAGACTGACTTTTTGAGAGAAAAAATAATAAACTTAATATTGGGTATATCTGTTGAATTGCAACTAAAGGGCTTTCATATGTATTTCTTTGGACAAGTCCATTCATTTGGTACCTCTTGACATTGTCTTTGGTATTTGACAATATTTACCAAAAGTTTACTAGTTTGTACATGTATATCTTTTGTTGGTACAATTGGTAACACTTGACCATGAGATGATTATACTATTAATGTTTTGTTCATACCAATTGATTTATCTCCCATTAGCTAAGAAATTGTCTGATATTTTCTGATGCAGTGTTCTCATGCCATTGAATCATCACTTTTCCTTGATTTAAACAATAGCATCTTCATTCATTCCAGTGCTGAAAAGACTTTGTTGTAGACATGAACACTTATTATTCCAAAGTTATTATTTTTAAGTTTTTACATCGTTTCCTTGTGTTGTACATATATTTGTATGTAAGATGTATATTTGTAGATACAATAGTTGTGTATTAAAACTGCCACCACAAAGCTATTTGTAATATAAGAACATGGCATTCAGTTTTGAATGTTTCAGTTTATAAGATAAATGAATTTTTTTCAGGATTTTACTGCAATTTATAAAAAAAAATACATGTATATATTTTAAAGATGACGACCATAAATTTCTGAAAATTTATATAGAATGCCTTTTTTTCTGCTCTTATGGATTTGGACCTGTTTCTATATTCATATGCTTATGTTTTGGATCCTGTAGTAATGAAAATGTCAGATATCGTGATTTTATCAGTGAGTGAATAACTACAGATCAGTTTATGTAAAGATGTATTTATTTTTTTACATGTTTTTATTGTTAAAGAAAAGCTTATCGTGATATTTCCTAACATTCTATGCATTTTTTGTTTGTTTCAATCATTATTTGAAAAGATTGAAAACATTATGTGTGATAAATGAAGATTTTGAGTCTATGCTTTTTTTTTATTTTGTGACATGATGTTGAATGGTATTTAGGATTTTTACATTTTATTTGAAATCATGCCATAAATAATAATGACACATTTCATCATCCATTCTTTATAGCAAGAGTTTAATTTGTTGTTTTTCTTTGGTTTGTTTTTCTAAACATGAAATTATTTGAAATTTGATTTGTTTACATCCTGTATTGATAAATAAGACAAAACTTTACAATTTGAGGAGGTAGACCTAGTTTAAGGATACATTTTAGTTTACTCTTAAAAATCTATTGTATGTTTGTTTTAATCATTTTTGTAAATTTATTCTAAGCTTTTAAGTAACATAGATGATTTTTTAAGTCTTTTTTCATTTAAGGTAGTTCGATCCTAATAAAAATATCAGACAGAATTTTTTTTATTTTAAGATATTTTGTAGGTCTTAACCTATATGTTCAAAAAAATAAAATAAAAATGATATGTCACCGATCATCTTTTCCTGTTATCTGGCTTTGAAAATCAGGCCAAATTCAGAATTTTTCAGCAATATTTACAAAGAATATATAGGGAACTTTGAGAACATGCTTATTGTTTATCTTTCATATAAAATAAATATCAGACAGATTTTTTTAATTTTTTGATATTTCAGAGATATATACTTAAGCTATCTGTTACGCTGAAAAAATCTACATGTCACCGTTCGATTAAGAAAGTTATTTGATATAGTTTACGAAATAGACAATATTTACGGGTAAAGGGAGCTAATTGGCGGGAATGTGTATGTCAATCTATTATGACGTCACAAGGAATAGGCCAATACAGGATTATTCCGGCTTGAAAATCAAGTCCATTCCGCATCCGATTCGTGTTACACAAATGCGCTAATCGAATGCGCCGTGTATTAGTGTCGATCTACCTTAAATGCTTGAAAAGCATCGATGAAACTGCCTGTTTAAAACGCCTTATTAATGGAAAGAGTTGTCTTTCTTAATCAAGGCTTTACAAAATAAATATCATGTTTGCTATTTGTTTAGCTGTGGAACCGTAGCTCTTATGGTCCTTGTGCTGATTTTTATACCCAGCCACACGAAGTGGCAAGGTATTATGTGATACCTTCAGTCGTGTGTCCCTCCGTCTGTCTGTCTATCTGTCTGTCCGTCCCTCCCCCGAAGCTTTCCGACTGATAAATCAAGACAAGGTCTCTAAACTTAGCATGCAAGATGTTTACCAAAAAACTCAGGTCAAGGTCGATTTTAGGTTCAGAGGTCCAAGGGGTTCTGGAGTTATACCCTTGAAACTTTGAAATTTTGCGAATTTAAGGGTTTCTGACTGATAACTTGTGAACGAAATAACACAAGGTCCTCAAACTTGGTACGTAAGTTGTTTACCACAAAACTCAGATCACCTTAGATTTTGGGTTCAGAAGTCCAAGGGGTTCTGGAGTTATGCACCTTGAAACTTTGAAATTGTGCGAATTTTAGGGTTTCCGACTGATAACTGGTGCAAGAAATAAAACAAGGTCTTCAAACTTGGTATGTAAGTTGTTTACCACAAAACTGAGGCCAAGTTCCATTTTAGGTTCAGAGGTCCAAGGGGTTCTGGAGTTATGCCCCTTGAAACTTTGAAATTTTGTAAATTTTAGGGTTTGTACTCATAACTTGTGAATGAAATAACAAACTGTCTTCAAACTTGGTATGTAAATTGTTTACCACAAAATACAGGCCAAATATAATTTTGGGTTCAGCGATACACATAGTTCTGGAGTTATGCTCCTTTTTTGTGAAATGTGGCAGGGTTTCATGTAATGCACCATTATTATTTTTTGATAGTTGCAGACCATACAGCTACGGATTTTGCCCTCTATGATACTTGGGACTCTTGCAACACGAATTGTGTCGCACGTTTCTTGGAGTTATTTGACAAGCAAACGCCAAGTATGCGTACCAAAGTGTGTTCATTTCGTTTCCTTCAACATTTTTCTTATACTTACAACACTTAATTTTGCAAGGTGAGTCATAATTTTCTATTTATAAAGGAATTGTTGGAATATAAATGTAATCCCGCCTACTTTCGTGGCCATTTTTGAATATCACAGGTGTGACATTTCAAGAGGCGGCAATAAATGCCAGGGTATGTCCAGAATGGATATCTCAAAATTCAACAGGAATCTTTCGTAAATGCAGATGAATTAATTATTTGCATTCAAAAATCTTTTCAAAAGAGAGAAAAGTTGATATTCAAGTCAGAGATTTACAAAATATTGACTTTAGGATATCCATTCCAGATACGATTTGCATTTAGTCCCGCCTCCCAAAAAGACTTGTTCCCTATGAGATTGATGTCAGCAAGATGGCCAAAGGCTGTATGACCGCATTGATGATGTTTTATGATAATGAGCAGGAAATGAATATTTATTGGTAAACGAATATGGAAGGTTGCAGATAAACATTTAAACAAATGAAATACATAAAGAGACTGCCCCTGCTTTGTGTCTGGTCGACAAAAAACTCCCACAAACGTGCGACAAAATTTGTGTCACAAAATCACAACTTTTATATAGGGAAAATCTGTAGCTCTATGGTCCACCAAATCTGAAAAATTAAAAGGACCTAAAGAGCAACGGTTTTGCAGCTACTATTTGTTAAGTATTATTTTAGTGTAATAAAAACAAATATCATCATCCAGATCAATAGGTGCTATTGAATGGTCATTCAGTCATTCATTACAAATACATTAAACAAGCATTTGTTTTCATGTTTTGCATTTTATAATACATGTAGTTAAGTCTGTAAACAGGAAAATTTTTTCGGCAGTTTTATTTTTGCTATTTTTGCATTAAAGGATGGAAATAAAACTGTCACAAATATTTTAATGCAATTAGGTGATTTAGTAGGTCAACTGCTGACCACAAATTCAAGACTGTGCAAAAAGTTTTTAAAAAAGTAAATGAAAGATGGCGAGAAAATTTCAACTGTTGACAGTATGCTATGCATGTCAATAAGATACCCTTGATGTATAGTGTACGGATGTTTTGTAAACAAAATTAAAGATTTATTTTCTGGATATTAAAAATGCAAAATTTAAAAGAATCTCACAAAAATTATACAGTATTCAAACAAGGTACTATGTACTTATAAACAATCAACTCTGAATCATTGTTACTTATAAACAGTAATAAGACACTATATATATATATATATAAGGTTTGCAGTAATACCACAGGATTCAATCAAGTACAGATGTAGAAAAATAAACAAATAGATTTCTATGTCTTCTGATTATTGAAGCAGTTATAATTTAAGTTGTCTGGTTATTTAATGTTTTCGGAATATTATGTGCGATACACATTACATGTTAAAATGTATGGAGTGCTTTGTTGATATGTGGCCATAATATGATTGTGTTCACTGGATATATATGTAAATGTAGGTCACACTATTTTGTTAGATATAATTAACATATCAAACAGCTGATTGTGATAAACAATAAATTATGGGAAATATGTGTGGTGTTGATGCAGTTTTAATGCCCCACATCATGGTGAGGTATGGGAAATGTGTGTGGTGTTGATGCAGTTTTAATGCCCCACATCAGGGTGAGGTATGGGAAATGTGTGTGGTGTTGATGCAGTTTTAATGCCCCACATTAGGGTGAGGTATGGGAAACGTGTGTGGTGTTGATGCAGTTTTTATGCCCCACATCAGGGTGAGGTATGGGAAACTTGTGTGGTGTTGATTCAGTTTTTTATGCCCCACATTAGGGTGAGGTATGGGAAACTTGTGTGGTGTTGATTCAGTTTTTATGCCCCACATCAGGGTGAGGTATGGGAAACTTGTGTGGTGTTGACTGTTTTTATGCCCCACATCAGGGTGAGGTATGGGAAATGTGTGTGGTGTTGATGCAGTATTTATGCCCCACATCAGGGTGAGGTATGGGAAACTTGTGTGGTGTTGACTATTTTAATGCCCCACATCAGGGGAAACGTGTGTGGTGTTGATGCAGTTTTTATGCCCCACATCAGGGTGAGGTATGGGAAACTTGTATGGTGTTGATGCAGTTTTTATGTCCCACATCACGGTGAGGTATGGGAAACGTGTGTGGTGTTGATGCAGTTTTAATGCCCCACATCATGGTGAGGTATGGGAAACGTGTGTGGTGATGATGCAGTTTTTACGCCCCACATCACGGTGAGGTATGGGAAACGTGTGTGGTGTTGATAAAGTTTTTATGCCCCACATCAGGGTGAGGTATGGGAAACTTGTGTGGTGATGATGCAGTTTTTATGCCCCACATCACGGTGAGGTATGGGAAAGTTGTGTGGTGTTGATAAAGTTTTTATACCCCACATCAGGGTGAGGTATGGGAAACTTGTATGGTGTTGATGCAGTTTTTATGCCCCACATCAGGGTGAGGTATGGGAAACTTTTATGCCCCACATCACGGTGAGGTATGGGAAAGTTGTGTGGTGTTGATGCAGTTTTTATGCCCCACATCACGGTGAGGTATGGGAAACTTATGTGTTGTTGATGCAGTTTTTATGCCCTACATCAGGGTGAGTAATGGGAAACGTGTGTGGTGATGATGCAGTTTTTATGCCCTACATCAGGGTGAGGTATGGGAACGTTGTGTGGTGTTGATGCAGTTTTTATGCCCTACATCAGGGTGAGGTATGGAAAACTTGTGTGGTGTTAATCAATTTTTGTCTCGCCGGCGACGAAAATCACGGAAGCGAGACATAGCTATCCAAATCCCGTCGACATTTTTTTCAAAGGTTGAATAGAGTCATTTTATCTTTACAGAACTGTGTCAGAATTGGACAGAAGCTAGATAATGGTCAGAAAATTATCTCTAGCTAAAAAAATTGGAATTTTTTTTCTTTTTTCCGTATTTGGACTTAGTTTTTTTGAAATGTTAACCCACAAATAAAGGTTTTTTAGATGGTAACTTAAATCTTATTGGAATATCCTAAAAACTGGTCAGCAGCTAGAAAATGTTCTGAAAATTACCTCCAGATGAAAATTTTGAAATTTATTTTTTTCATTTTTCTGTATTTTTTTCCATATTTGGACTTAGTTTTTGGGTTTTTTTTGCAAAAAAATTGAATGTTAACCCACAGATTTAAGTTTTTTAGAAGTCGAATTAAGTTATTAAATCCTATTGGAATTTATTGAAAAGTGGTCAAAAGTTAGGTGATGGTCAGAAAATTATCTCCAGCTGAAAAAATTGGAATTTTTTTTAATTTGGTTTTTCCATATTTTTGTGTATTTGGACTTAGTTTTTAGCTCACCTGCCAGGGTGAGCTATTGCCATCACTTGGCGTCCGTCGTCAGTCTGTCATTAGCTCACTTTTAATGAAAACTAGATGTTGTCGGAAACGACAGCTATCCCCATACTCCCTGTTTGACACAGAAAACAGTTGTAATACACCCTTGGCATAATTTTTTTTCATTATCTGTGAAATCTACCTATTGATAGTCATTATTGTTACTAAAAGAATTCTAGGATATATGGTTGCTAAGTAGAATTCCAAAAAATAAGTGGTCTTTGAGACTTTCAGGAAATTAACCAAAATTGGAATAAATATTTTTGAAATCCAGTTGATGAAAATGTTTTTCCTAAACTAAATAAACAATTTAAGTATGGTTGCTAGGTAGAATTCCAAAAAATAAGTGGTCTTTGAGNGATATTGGTCTTGGTGCAAACAAGAGGCCCCATGATGTCAATTTTTACACATGTGGCATGTGACACAAACTCCTCCTACATTTATGGATTTAGGGATTTAATTTTGTTATAGAATTGTTGCATATAGTCTGTAGATGCGCAATAAGCTTTCGGATTTTTGATATTGGTCTTGGTTCGAACAAGAGGCCCCATGATGTCAATTTTAACAAAGACCCAAAGATGTGGATTAAGCACATGTGCCATGTGATGCAAACTCCTCCTACATTTTTGGATTTAGGGATCAAATCTTTATGCAGAATTNATGAAAATGTTCGTCCTAAACTACACAAACATTTTAAGTATGGTTGCTAGGTAGAATTCCAAAAAATAAGTGGTCTTTGAGACTTTCAGGAAATTTACGAAAATTGGAACCAAATATTTTTGAAATCCAATTCATGAAAATGTTCATCCTAAACTACACAAACATTTTAAGTATGGTTGCTAGGTAGAATTCCAAAAAAAAGGTGGTCTTTGAGACTTTCAGGAAATTTACCAAAATTGGAATCAAATATTTTTGAAATCCAATTTATGAAAATGTTCGTCCTAAACTACACAAACATTTTAAGTATGGTTGCTAGGTAGAATTCCAAAATTTAGGTGGTCTTTGAGACTTTCAGGAAATTTACCAAAATTGGAACCGCCTTTCAGAATCGTAAGTTATCAGAATTTTGCTTTTTACCAAACACTTGTCAGAATATAATATAATATGCCAAAATTAAAAAAAAATATGTGTCTTTGACATTTTCAGGAAATTTANATTTTGGTAAATTTCCTGAAAGTCTCAAAGACCACTTATTTTTTGGAATTCTACCTAGCAACCATACTTAAAATGTTTGTGTAGCTTAAGACGAACATTTTTATAAATTGGATTACAAAATATTTGATTCCAAATTTTGGTAAATTTCCTGAAAGTCTCAAAGACCACTTATTTTTTGGAATTCTAACTAGCAACCATACTTAAAATGTTTGTGTAGCTAAGGACGAACATTTTTATAAATTGGATTTCAAAAATATTTGATTCTAACTTTGGTTAATTTCCTGAAAGTCTCAAAGACCACTTATTTTTTGAAATTCTACCTAGCAACCAGACTTAAAATGTTTGTGTAGTTTAGGACAAACATTTTCATAATTGGATTTCAAAAATTTTGATTCCAATTTTGGTAAATTTCCTGAAAGTCTGAAAGACCACTTATTTTTTGGAATTCTACCTAGCAACCATACTTAAATTGTTTATTTAGTTTGGGAAAAACATTTTCATCAAGCGGATTCCAAAAATATTGATTCCAATCTTGGTAAATTTCCTGAAAGTCTCAAAGACCACTTATTTTTGGAATTCTACTTAGCAACCATATATCCTAGAATTCTTTTAGTAACTATAATGACGATCAATAGGTAGATTTAAAAAATAATGAAAAAAATATGCCAGGGTTGTAAAACAACTGTTTTCTGTGTCAAACAGGGAGTGCGGGGATAGCTGTCGTTTCCGACAACATCTAGTTTAAAATAAATTTCTTTCCGTTGAAACAATCATTGTTACTGTAAAACACCAAAAAGATATGGTTGCTAGGTAGAATTTCAAAGAGTACAGGTTTCTGAGAATTTTAGAAAATTTACCAAAATTAGAATCAAAGATTTTTGCAACCTTACTGTTGAAAATCATCATTTTTACTGTAAGAAATTGAAAAAGATATGGTTGCTAGGTAGAATTCCAAAAAATAATGAGTCTTTGAGAGTTTCAGGAAATTTACCAAACTTAGAATCAAAGATTTTTGCAATCTGACTATTGAAAATGATCANGATATTGGTCTTGGTGCAAACAAGAGGCCCCATGATGTCAATTTTTACACATGTGGCATGTGACACAAACTCCTCCTACATTTATGGATTTAGGGATTTAATTTTGTTATAGAATTGTTGCATATAGTCTGTAGATGCGCAATAAGCTTTTGGATTTTTGATATTGGTCTTGGTTCGAACAAGAGGCCCCATGATGTCAATTTTAACAAAGACCCAAAGATGTGGATTAAACACATGTGGCATGTGACGCAAACTCCTCCTACATTTTTGGATTTAGGGATCAAATCTTTATGCAGACTTATTGCATATAGTCTATAGATTTGCAATAAGCTTTTGGAATTTTGGTTCCGGATCCAACTTTGGTAAATTTCCTGAAAATGTCAAAGACACTTATTTTTTTTTTAATTTTGGCATATTATCTTATATTCTGACAAGTGTTTGGTAAAAAACAAAATTCTGATAACTTAGTATTCTGAAAGGCGGTTCCAATTTTGGTAAATTTCCTGAAAGTCTCAAAGACCACTTATTTTTTGGAATTCTACCTAGCAACCATACTTAAAATGTTTGTGTAGCTTAGGACGAACATTTTTATAAATATTAGTTTCAAAAATATTTGATTCTAATTTTGGTAAATTTCCTGAAAGTCTCAAAGACCACTTATTTTTTGAAATTCTACCTAGCAACCAGACTTAAAATGTTTGTGTAGTTTAGGACAAACATTTTCATAATTGGATTTCAAAAATTTTGATTCCAATTTTGGTAAATTTCCTGAAAGTCTCAAAGACCACTTATTTTTTGGAATTCTACCTAGCAACCATACTTAAATTGTTTATTTAGTTTGGGAAAAACATTTTCATCAACCGGATTCCAAAAATATTGATTCCAATCTTGGTAAATTTCCTGAAAGTCTCAAAGACCACTTATATTTGGAATTCTACCATATATCCTAGAATTCTTTTAGTAACAATAATGAAGATCAATAGGTAGATTTAAAAAATAATGAAAAAAATATGCCAGGGTTGTATAACAACTGTTTTCTGTGTCAAACAGGGAGTGCGGGGATAGCTGTCGTTTCCGACAACATCTAGTTTAAAATAAATTTCTTTCTGTTGAAACAATCGTTGTTACTGTAAAACATCAAAAAGATATGGTTGCTAGGTAGAATTTCAAAGAGTACAGGTTTCTGAGAAGTTTAGAAAATTTACCAAAATTAGAATCAAAGATTTTTGCAACCTGACTGTTGAAAATCATCATTTTTACTGTAAGAAATTGAAAAAGATATGGTTGCTAGGTAGAATTCCAAAAAATAATGAGTCTTAGAGAGTTTCAGGAAATTTACCAAACTTAGAATCAAAGATTTTTGCAATCTGACTATTGAAAATGATCATTGAAACTATAAGGCATCAAAAAAGATATGATTGTTAGATAAAATTCCAAAAAGTAATTGGTCTTTGAGAGTTTCAGAAAATTTACCAAAATTAGAATAAGTTTTTTTTGGCACTCTGATTATTGAAAATAATCTTCACTACTGTAAGGAATTGAAAAAGATACAGTTGCTAGGTAGAATTCCAAAAAATAGAAGGTCTTTGAGAGTTTCAGGAAATTTAACAAAATTAGAAACAAAGATTTTTGCAATATGACAGTTGAAATTCATCATTATAACTCAATAATTGAAAAAGATACGGTTGCTAGGTAGAATTCCAAAAAAATAGTAGGTCTTTCAGAGTTTCAGGAAATTTACCAAAATTAGAAGCAAAGATTTTTGCAATCCGACTATTGAAAATCATCACTGAAACTATAGGACATAAAAAAAGATATGATTGCTAGGTAAAATTCCAAAAGTAATTGGTCTTTGAGAGTTTCAGGAAATTTACCAAAATTAGAATCAAAGATTTTTGCAACTTGACAGTTGACATTCATCATTGTAACTCCAAATAATTGAAAAAGATATGGTTGCTAGGTAGAATTCCAAAAAATAATGGGTCTTTGAGAGTTTCAGGAACTTGACCAAAATTGGAATCAAATATTTTTGTAATCTGACCATTGAAAATGATCATTAGAACTATAAGGCATCAAAAAAGATATGGTTGCTAGGTAAAATTCCAAAAAGTAATTGGTCTTTGAGAGTTTCAGGAAATTTACCAAAATTTGAATCATATTTTTGAAATCCTAGTGTCCATACTAGCTGATGACATTAAAAATTTGCTTAATTATAAAGCTTAATGTTGGAATTTCAAAAATTATTAGTCTTTGATATTTTCAGGAAATTTACCAAATTTGGCACCGGGGTCAAAATTCTAAAAGCTTAGAACGGATTCAAAGAGCAATTCCAATAATTCCTCATGAAAATATAAACCACAAAATCAAAATTATACATAGAGTTCCAGTCGTTCTGATGAGTACTGATTGTCAAACATTTTTGGCCCCATAAGGGCATGCCCCTAGGGTCATACCAAAAAAGTCCGCTATCATCAGTAAATGAGATGCATATAATCGAACTTGCATACAAAGTTTCAGCTTCCAAACATGAATACTTCAGAAGATTTCACTTATTAATGGATATCTCGAAATACATTTTCGCTCATTTTTCCGCCCTGATGGCAAATTTAAAAATTCCGAAACCTCCGGCACAGACAACTTTTATAGTGTTACTTATACCCTTATTACAGGGTTTCTGCGATTTAAGGTGTAAGAGGAGTTCTAGCGGAATCGATTTTTTCGGTTTTTGGACCCCCAGAGGCCATGCCCTTAGGGGTCATACCAAATTTCCCACACCTTCTGTGAAGTTGCTACATAATATGTGAGTCGATTCCCGAGTTTCAACTTTCTAGCCCAAATGGCCTTAGAAATTTCCTCAATTATTTGATATAGCGAAAATTCGTTTTCGCCCATAATTTGCCCCTAGACCGTTTGACCTAAATTCCGAATCCACAGTGCACTACTTCTGATCATACTCTAGTATGGTGCCAAGTTTCAAATTTGTATCTCTTATATTTTCAGAGCTATCGGGGAGCATTACAAACGCACGTACGTACGTACGGACGGACTGCATTACATAATCCCCCCGCTTTCGTTAAGCGGGGGGATAAAAATCTTCTCTTCTGAAACCACTGGGTCAAATGGAACCAAACTTTAACTGAATCATCACTAGGGTGTCTAGTTTCAAATTTGTTATTTTGTATGTCTTAGGTAAAATAACATGGCTGCCGTTACTAAAAATAGAACATAGGGGTAAATTACAGTTTTTGGCGAATAACTCAAAAACCGTTACAGATATCAAAAATCTGACATGAGGTAAAAATGATCAGCATGAGAAATCTACCTATGCTGAAATTTTGAAGAAAAACTGATGACCCATCTAAGAGTTATTGCCCCTTATCCGTAAAATTTTCAATATTTTGATGTTTTTTTTTTATTTTTTATTAAAAAAACTATAACAGATAGAGGTTAAGTTTAAATTGCAAAAATGTTCAGTATGTTTGGATCTAAACTTGGCCACAATAGTCTTTAGGTTGCCGCCCTGCAAAAGAGTTGTTTTTCAAGTCTTTGGTTAATGCAAGATGTCTGCCAGCGGGGAACAGTTTTAACATTTGACCCATTGGGAAAACATTAAAAGATCTCCTGAAATTACATGGCCAATAATGAAAACATACTTGGTCACAACGGGCCAAAGTTGTTCCCGTTTGAAAGATTTGGCTTGTCTGCATGGCATTCAAGATGGCCCCAGTGGGGAACATAGTTTAGCCTTGAGATCTATCGAAAGCCTATCGGAAAGCATTTAAGATGTTCTCCTCTGAAAATGTTTAGTCAATTGGAACCAAAATTAGACTCAATGGTCCCCTTCGAGAAAGGTGACAGTAGATCTGCACCCCCATCCAAAATAGCTGCCAGTCTGGAATATAGTTTAACTTAAGATAATATAACATCAATGTCTATTAACAAATTTGAAAATAATGCCCTTAAAACATTGGGATTATTTTAAATGCATAAATCAGCCGTGGCCCAGGTGAGCGATACAGGCTCTTGAGAGCCTCTTGTTTAAAAATATATTGATGAAAATGGTAATTTTTTTTTTCAACAATGGAATTGCAAAAATATTTGATTCCAATTTTGGTAAATTTCCTGAAATTCTTCAAGATCTGTTATTTTTTGCTAGGCAGAATTCCAAAAAATAACAGATTTTGAAGAGTTTCAGGAAATTTACCAAAATTGGAATTACCATTTTTAATACATTTTGGTGAAAACAGTCATTTTCAATACGTGAATTGCACAAATATTTGATTCCAATTTTAGAAAACTTCTTGGAACTCTTAAAGCCCAGTTATTTTTTGGAATACAGGAAATATATAAACGTTAGTATTGTCCTGATTATTGTCTCGCCCGCGACGAAAGGCGCGGAAAGCGAGACATATGCGTACAAAGTATGACGGCGGCGGCGGCGGCGTAAACTTTCATGTTAAGTTTTTGTGATTAGGTCANACCAAAATTGGAATTACCATTTTTAATACATTTTGGTGAAAACAGTCATTTTCAATACGTGAATTGCACAAATATTTGATTCCAATTTTAGAAAACTTCTTGGCCCAGTTATTTTTTGGAAAACAGGAAATATATAAACGTTAGTATTGTCCTGATTATAATGATAACTTATTGAGCAGGAGAGACACATGGTTCCGAGGAACCTTTACGAATTTTTTATGCCCTACATCAGGATGAGGGTCAATTGTTTTACCATTGTCTGTCAGTCCTTGGATCCACCATTTATCGTCTGTGTGTCCAATAATACAAGTATGTCACCAGCTCCATCCATTTATCCTTCGTCTGTGCATCTATGGCAACATTGTTAATGTTTTAATGATACAAAGTATGTCCCCATCCATTTATCCATCACCTGTGTGTCCATGGCAACATTGTAAATGTTTCAATGATACAAAGTATGTCACCAGCTCCATCCATTTATCCTTTGTCTGTGTGTCCATGGCAACATTGTAAATGCTTCAATAATACAAGTATGTCACCAGCTCAATCAGCTCAATCCATTTATCCTTTGTCTGTGTGTCCATGGTAACATTGTAAATGCTTCAATAATACAAGTATGTCACCAGCTGCATCTATTTATCCTTTGTCTGTGTGTCCATGGCAACATTGTAAATGCTTCAATAATACAAGTATGTCACCAGCTCCATCCATTTATCCTTTGTCTATGTGTCCATGGTAACATTGTAAATGTTTCAATGATACAAGTATGTCACCAGCACCATCCATTTATCCTTTGTCTGTGTGTCCATTGTAACATTGTAAATGCTTCAATGATACAAGTATGTCACCAGCTCCATCCATTTATCCTTTGTCTGTGTGTCCATGGTAACATTGTAAATGCTTCAATAATACAAGTATGTCACCAGCTCATCCATTTATGCTTTGTCTGTGTGTCCATGGCAACATTGTAAATGTTTCAATGATACAAAGTATGTCACCAGCTCATCCATTTATCCTTTGTCTGTGTGTCCATGGTAACATTGTAAATGCTTCAATGATACAAAGTATGTCACCAGCTCCATCCATTTATCCTTTGTCTGTGTGTTGATGGCAACATTGTAAATGTTTCAATGATACAAGTATGTCACCAGCACCACCCAATTATCCACTATCTGTGTGTCGATGGCAACATTGTAAGTGTTTCAATGATACAAGTATGTCACCATCTCATCCATTTATCCACTATCTATGTCGATGGCAACATTGTAAGTGTTTCAATGATACAAATTTGTCACCAGCTCCATCCATTTATCCTTCGTCTGTGTATCCAGGGCAACAATGTTAATGTTTCAATGATACAAAGTATGGCCCCATCCATTTTCCATCACCTGTGTGTCCATGGCAACATTGTAAATGTTTCAATGATACAAGTATGTCACCAGCTCCATCCATTTATCCTTTGTCTGTCTGTCCATGGTAACATTGTAAGTGTTTCAATAATACAAAGTATGTCACCTGCTCATCCATTTATCCACTATCTGTGTGTTGATGGCAATATTGTAAATGTTTCAATGATACAAATATGTCATCAGCTCCATCCATTTATCCTTTGTGTGTCAATGGTAACATTGTAAGTGTTTCAATGATACAAAGTATGTCACCAGCTCATCCATTTATCCACTATCTGTGTGTCGATGGCAACATTGTAAATGTTTCAATAATACAAGTATGTCACCAGCTCCATCCATTTATCCTTCGTCTGTGTGTCCATGGCAACATTGTGAATGGTTCAATGATACGCGTATGTCAACAGCTCCATCCATTTATCCTTTGTGTGTCCATGGCAACATTGTAAATGTTCCAATGATACGAAGTATGTCAGCAGTTCCATCCATTTATCCTTCGTCTGTGTGTCCATGACAACATTGTAAATGTTCCAGTGATACAAAGTATGTCAACAGCTCCATCCATTTATTCTTTGTGTGTCCATGGCAACATTGTAAATGATCCAATGATACAAAGTATGTCACCAGTTCCATCCATTTACCCTTTGTCTGTGTGTCCATGGTAACATTGTAAATGCTTCAATGATACAAGTATGTCACCAGCTCCATCCATATATCCTTTGTCTGTGTGTCCATGGTAACATTGTAAAGGTTCCAATGATACAAGTATGTCACCATCTCCATCCATTTATCCTTTGTCTGTGTGTCCATGACAACATTGTTAATGTTCCAATGATACAAAGTATGTCACCAGCTCCATCCATTTATCCTTTGTCTGTGTGTCCATGACAACATTGTTAATGTTCCAATGATACAAAGTATGTCACCAGTTCCATCCATTTATCCTTTGTCTGTGTGTCCATGACAACGTTGTAAATGTTCCAATGATACAAAGTATGTCACCAGCTCCATCCATTTATCCTTTGTCTGTGTGTCCATGACAACAT
This sequence comes from Modiolus philippinarum, assembly GCA_002080025.1. Classification (NCBI taxonomy): domain Eukaryota; kingdom Metazoa; phylum Mollusca; class Bivalvia; order Mytilida; family Modiolidae; genus Modiolus; species Modiolus philippinarum. The sequence continues at coordinate 134,391 of MJUU01028960.1, forward strand.
TGTTAATGTTCCAATGATACAAAGTATGTCACCAGCTCCATCCATTTATCCTTTGTCTGTGTGTCCATGGTAACATTGTAAATGTTCCAATAATACAAGTATGTCACCATCTCCATCCATTTATCCTTTGTCTGTGTGTCCATGACAATATTGTTAATGTTCCAATGATACAAAGTATGTCACCAGCTCCATCCATTTATCCTTTGTCTGTGTGTCCATGACAACATTGTTAATGTTCCAATGATACAAAGTATGTCACCAGCTCCATCCATTTATCCTTTGTCTGTGTATCTATGGCAAGTTTGGCAACATTGTAAAAAAAGTACGTAACAAGCCGAATCCATTTATCCTTCGTCTGTGTATCCATGACAAGGAAAGGAAAGGAACAAGTTTTTTTATGGAGCCCATCTGTGTTGTATAAGTTAAAGAAAAGGAACAAGTACTTTATGGAGCCCATCTGTGGGATAAAAGTTAAAGGAAAGGGACAAATACTTAATGGATCCTATCTATGGGGTATAAGTTAAAGGAAAGGGACAAACACTTGGAACCCATCTGTGGGGTATAAGTTGAGGGAAATCGACAAATACTTGATAGAGCCCATCTATTGGGTATAAGTTAAAGGAAAGGAACAAGTACTTTATGGAGCCCATCTGTGGTATAAAAGTTAAAGGAAAGGGACAAATACTTGATAAAGCCCATCTGTGGGGTATAAGTTAAAAGCAAGGGACAAATACTTGATAGAGCTCATTCTTTGGGTATAAGTTAAATAAAAGGAAGAAGTATTTTATGGAGCCCATCTGGTGGGTATTAGTTAAAGGAAAGGAATAAATACTTTATGGAGCTCATCTGTGGGGTATAAGTTAAAGGAAAGGGACAAATACTTAATGGAGCCCATCTATTGGGTATAAGTTAAAGGAAAGGACAAATACTTGATAGAACCCATCTGTGGGGTATAAGTTGAGGGTAATCGACAAATACTTGATAGAGCCCATCTATTGGGTATAGGTTAAAGGAAAGGAACAAGTATTTTATGGAGCCCATATGTGGGGTATAAGTTAAAGGAAAGGGACAAGTATTTTATGGAGCCCATCTGTGGGGTATAAGTTGAAGGAAAGGAACAAGTATTTTATGGAGCCCATCTGTGGGGTATAAGTTAAAGGTAAGGAAGAAGTACTAAATGGAGCCCATCTGTGGGGTATAAGTTAAAGGAAAGGGACAACTACTTGATAGAGCCCATTTGTGGGGTAAAAGTTAAAGGAAAGGGACAAATACTTGATAAAGCCCATCTGTGGGGTATAAGTTAAAAGCAAGGGACAATTACTTGATAGAGCCCATCCGTTGGGTATAAGTTAAATAAAAGGAAGAAGTACTTTATGGAGCCCATCTGTTGGGTATAAGTTAAAGGAAAGGAACAAGTACTTTTGGAGCCCATCTTTGGGGTATAAGTTAAAAAGGGACAAATACTTGATAGAGCCCATCTGTTGGGTATTAATTAAAGGAAAGGAACAAATACTTTATGGAGCTCATCTTTTGGGTATAAGTTAAAGGAATAACTCAATACCGAAGTTACTTTGAATTTACTTTCTGCATATGCGCATTTCGACAACTTATGTCTCTTCGGTGCAGATAAAATCTAAACATTTGGAAGACCATAAACTCAAAAATTTTTAAAAACTGATAGAGAACAAATAACCAATATGATCTAAATGTAAAACCAAAATCAGCTAAGGACAGAGCTTTGCATGAGGGAGATACTCCTTAGTTTCAACAAAATTTACAGAAATTTAGATATTGTAAGGTTTCAAAAATAATCGGCTTTCGGGTCAGTACCGAAGTACTGACAACTGGGCTGGTGAATACCCTCGGGGACTATCAGTCCAGCAGCAGTGGCATCGACCCAGTGGTAACAAATAACTAAATACCGAAGTTACTGTGAATTTACTTTCTGCATATGGAACAAATACTTAATGGAGCCCATCTATGGGGTATAAGTTAAAGGAAAGGGACAAATTCTTGATAGAACCCATCTGTGGAGTATAAGTTGAGGGAAATCGACAAATACTTGATAGAGCCCATCTATTGGGTATAAGTTAAAGGAAAGGAACAAGTATTTTATGGAGCCCATCTGTGGGGTATAAGTTAAAGGTAAGGAAGAAGTACTTTATGGAGCACATCTGTGGGTATAAGTTAAAGGAAAGGAACAAATACTTGATACAGCCCATCTGTGGGGCATAAGTGAAAGGAAAGGGACAAATACTTGATACAGCCCATCTGTGGGGTATAAGGTAAAGGAAAGGAACAAGTACTCTACGGAGCCCATCTGTGGGTTATAAGTTGAAGGAACAAATACTTAATGGAGCCCATCTGTGAGGTATAAGTTAAAGGACAGCAACAAATACTTAATGGAGTCCATCTGTGGGGTATTAGTTAACGGAAAGAAACAAATACTTTATGGAACTCATCTGTGGGGAATAAGTTAAAGGAAAGGAACAAATACTTAATGGAGCCCATCTGTGGGGTATAAGTTAAAGTATAGGGACAAATACTTGATAGAGCCAATCTATGGGGTATAAGTTAAAGGAAAGGAATAAGTACTTTATGGAGCCCATCTGTTGGGTATAAGTTAAAGGAAAGTGACAAGTACTTTATGGTGCCCATCTGTGGGGTATAAGTTCAAGTTAATTGACAAATACTTCATGGGGTATGAGTACTTGATGTAGCCCATCTATGAGGTATACTAGTAAGTTAAGGAAAAGAAAAATTTACTTGATGGAGCCCATCTTTGGGGTATTAGCTAAAGTGAAGGAACAAGTACTAAATGTATCCCATCTGTGTGCTCTAAATTAAAGGAACCTGGGGTACAAATACTTGATAAAGCCCATCTTTTGGGCATAAATTTAAGGAAAGGAACAAATACTTGATCAAGACCATCTGTGGGGCATAAGTGATGGGGTGTGAGTATTTGATTGGGCCCATCTGTGATGTATAAGTTAAGGGAAAGGAACAAATGCTTGATGGAGCCCCTCTGTGTGCTCTTAATTAAAAGAAATAAACAAATACTTAATGGAGCCCCTCTTAGGGGTATAACTTGAAATGAAGGAATAAGTACTATACAGAGCCCACCTGTGTGCTCTCAATTGAAGATAACTGGGGTACAAATACTTCATACAGTCTAACTGTAGGGTTTAAGATAGTGGTGTAGGTCTCCGATATGGTATCACTTACTGTACTTAATTAAGCCAAGGTTACTTGTCAAGAATCGTCATCAGTGAGGGAAAATTGAAAATAAGTACCTAGCTGGAAATCTGATGTCATTCCGCCAAATGAGAGATACATATCAATAAACCAACTCGCTCCGTTGGTCAGCAACTACTGCGGGGTAAAAATGCTAAGATTTATCATTTCCATATTTAAAATTAGAATCTATAACCACAAAGATGTGCTTCTATCTCCATATTACGAGAACCAAATCTTTGAATATGTTAAGAAGAAAGTCCCAACAGAAAAAAAAACAATACTAAAATTTTCAGATTTTATAAGAATGAAAATTTTTGTATTTTGAAAATAAGTTTAAATTAATATTTTAACAGAAGTTGATACTTGTATACAAGCTGTGATCACTGTATATCAAACCGATGCATGACGGTGGAGGAATATTTTTCCACATGGGTTATGGTGAAAATGCTGTAGAAGAAGAAAACACTATTTATCATTATCCACTCTAGTAAAATTAAATTTAAAAATATTCACATGCTCGGATCCAAAGGGGGGATCCAGGGGTTGGAACCACCTTTTTTGGACAATGGACAATCACGTATTTTTTTAATGAATGTCCTGGTGTTTTACTAAGAAATACCCCGAAAATTTTCGCGCTTGGCTCCGCTCAGCGAAATTTCCGTTTTATTTCTATTTGGACCCCGCCTGGATCCGCACCTGCTTGGCAAGCCTCGCAAGTAAAATTTTGAAATTTAACTATCTCTAGTGGATAAAATATGGCAATGAATTGGATCTTGTGGTGTAATCTATATTTTTACTCTGAAAATTTATGGCCTACAGAGGTAGTCCGAAATGGACGAACAAAGATTTGGCGGTAGGGTAGGTTAGATGATGTAAATATCGTGCATTTTCCAAGTTGTTGTGGACAATAATCATTGGAGGAAAAAAAGAAAGACATAAGAAAACCAATAAAAGCAAAATGTTGTCCCGACTGAAGCTACATAATAAAGACATAAACAAATAAACAGACCAGAACGTGAAACTCCCAAAACTAAATATCTCATCATGGGTAAACAAAAGTTGTCTGACAAACTGCCTATGAAAAGTCCGATACTGAGTCGAATGTTTGGTAAGAAATCCTAGTAAAATTGATTGAATATTAGAAAATCAAATAAACATTGAATTAATAAATCAAGAACAAAAACCGTAGTCATCAAAAAGGAAACTGATAAACCTATAAAAATTTCAGAAATAAAAGATCAAATTAAAGACTAAAAAGTGGTAAAGTTGTGGACCTGATTCAATATGCTATGAAGTAATAAAAGAACTCGTACATCTGTTCTTTAAACATCTTTAGCCATTTTTTTTAATCTGATATTAGATACATCTTTGTAATCAGACCTTTGTTTTCAAAAGTTGGGACATCTCTATTTCATTAAATTACATGAATGAAGTTTTTCCTAATAATGAAGAAAAAAAGATAAAGTATTAAAAAATATTTTTTTAGGCAATGTAATTAAGTCTTCCGGAAAGTTGCATTCATCTCTTCTATAACTGTCCAAAAAAGGAAATACATATGTTAAGTAAGTTTTCAGTGTTTAGATATCAAAACCCATTATCAAATTTACCCTTAAACAATTATTGAAAAAACTTTTTTAATCTTTAGTAAGACAAATATTGTTTATTAGACGATGTATTTTATTATCTGAAAATTTCCATTCAAACGGAATATATTCATAGTATTCATATGTAAATAATATTTATTCGTAAAACTACATTTATGTAGACCAATTAAAAAATCTTAATTACATAAAAGATCATAAAACTTTTGATAATATAAAACAGAAATTTAAAACTAAACATGAAAACACATTCTTTGATAAATTGAAATCATCAATAGAAAGCAATAAAACGTTTTTATACAGTAAAATTAAAACTAAATATATAATTGAAGATCTTACCTTAGTACGTACTAATTTTGAAGAAAAATATATGGAAAATAAGAATTAGTGATAACTTTCTCGAAATAGAAAGAGGCATATATAAAAAAATAAATAAATAAAGTAAGAAATTTATTAAGGCTTTGTGTGTCTTTTTTTTCTAGTTAGTTTACTTTATGTCTATAGGAGTCTAGGATGATGTTTATTTCGCAGAACTTGATTATTCTTTATTCAGGGGCCGACTCCGACCTGCCGTTGGGTGTGGGGTTTTCTCAACGTTCATTGAAGATCTTATGGTGGCTTTGAGTTGTTATTGCTCCCCTTTGGGTCTTTGTCTCTTTGACACATTCCCCGTTTCCCTTCTTTTTTCTACTGTAATATAAATCTATTAGTAGTAGGAAAATGACAATTCTGCCGCACTAGGGGAAATCCTGCATAGGATCCCCACCCCGACGGTCAAAATGCAAACGGACGGCACTCCTATTGAGCATATGGTAAATACAAGAAATATGACTTTCGTACACAATGGATTCGTCGACGACTTCATCAGCGAAGATACCTTCCAGGAAAAGGTGAAGGACCAGAATCAGGAAGCCCTCACATGGATGGACTTGCCCACAGGAGTGATCTATAAGATCTTGGAGGCGGTAGAATTGGACGGAGAATTTGGCAAAAGCAAAATCCTCACTTTGAAAAATCGAGAAGGGGAGACCATCAAGGCATGGGCTTGCCCCACGCTCAACAAAGAAAAGGACCCCTTGCAAGGAGCTTTCGTTCGGAGCACTGGATTCAAGCTGAGCAAGAAATCCAATCAGCACTACCTCTCATCGATCTGATGAGAAAGTAAAAAAAAATCGAGGTGAGGACGTAAGAATTTCCCAATCCAAAACGGATTGGGAAATTTTTTTGGGTCACTTGGCACTTTGATATGGAGGGTTCGGGAATGAGCGGGGAGGGAGGCGTAGCCGAGCGAGGCGCGATTGGAAGAACCCTCCCTATGGCGCATGCGCATTCAATTCTTCACTAATTGGGACAGATGGTTGACGAAGCTGATCCTTCTCATCGTAATAATTTTTCAGGCAGACTACAGGAGCACCGCCTTCACCTGCCAGCTGGGACCTATAGGTTTTGGCTAATCGCACGGTATTTCGAAGCTTCTTTTTCTTCTTGGCGACTCGGCGCGAGATCAAGGACAGGACCATACTTCCCGTAACACATAGGCAGGCGAGGGAGCGCAGGCCGCGGGAATGGATGCCACCTCACCCACATTGGGCAGAGCAGACCCCATCGTACCACTGGGCAGCAATAGACTGCCCACGGAACACGAGCCCTGGACAATAGATACGACCTTATCCAGTCGGGTATAGATCTTCAAAGCATGCTCATATCTCTGGATTTCTGAGATGAGCTCCTCTTCCATGCATTCGATATGACAGGCATCCACTTCGTCCATTTATCTAGGGGCCCAAGAGAAGCATGCCTAACAGGGGATACTCTTGAAGGGGCTATTGGGGCCAAGGATCAATCCACTACCATCGTAGAGCCGACTTCCATTCTTCAAGTACAATCCATCACCGTACGTATTGGGCAAAATACCTGGGCTGATATGCAGACCACGACCATGGGGTTTAACGCAGCATACTTTCCCACCTTTCTTTAGATAAAATCCGGATCCCACGGTTTTTTGGATGGCCGCACTACCCAAACCGCTCAAGGCACCCACCCCCAAAGCAGGCAGCACGGTTTTGGCTAGCATAGGTAGCGCAGCAGAGGCGAGACCTGCAAGCATGGGGAGAAATACACCTTCCTTTACGCTATGCCTCACCTGCTTCGGGCTCATCTCCAAGACCATACCACCCTTACCGCCCTGCAAGAGCTTGGTGATGCGCGCGCTGGATCTGCCGTTGAGTGAGGAACGTCTTATAACCACCAGATAGGTTGGCACGCAGCAATCGGACGCTCACGGGGCAACCTTTCTTTACCGCACGCTGGATCTTCTCTGCCTGACCCTTCGTCAAGTTGAGACCATACTCTTGATAATCCATTTATTCATACCTCACGCAGATGAAAGCGAATGGTGAGAAGCTCCCCTCGCAGATCGATGGGGCGACCGTCTTGATCGGTCGGGTAGGTTTGCATGTGATTGATGGTATTCAGGGTCACGGGTAAGTAGATCAGATTCTTAGGGGTCTGGATGATCTTCATGCCCGGATCGACTCCGGGAAAGAAACTATAGATGGTGGACTGCTGGATGCCGTTGACGTAGCTGCCGTGGATGATATCACTATTCACGAGGATGCTATTGATGCTGATGATATCGACGATATGCTCACCTTCCACGTATCCATTCGTTCTCCGGTCGTAGGTATACGTTCGACGATCGAATCCAAGCACCGTATTCAGTCTATTGGGTACATCAAAATCCACTTGGTAGCTTCTGGTGAGGGTGAGCGTTGCTCTAAGAGTCGCGCGGATGGCATCGAGAAGGATCTTAGCCCTGTGTTTGCTGAGCCGCATTTGCCGCTGGATCTCGTCATTGATATCGTCGATGCCATAGGAGCCGGGCTCAGGGCGATGGGAAACCAGTGGGTACCTTCGTCTGGGGAGTAGCGGAAGGAATTATTTCCAGCATGGATATTGGGGATGGAAAGCGAATGGTGAGAAGCTCCCCTCGCAGATCGATGGGGCGACCGTCTTGATCGGTCGGGTATGATGGTATTCAGGGTCACGGGTAAGTAGATCAGATTCTTAGGGGTCTGGATGATCTTCATGCCCGGATCGACTCCGGGAAAGAAACTATAGATGGTGGACTGCTGGGTGCCGTTGACGTAGCTGCCGTGGATGATATCACTATTCACGAGGATGCTATTGATGCTGATGATATCGACGATATGCTCACCTTCCACGTATCCATTCGTTCTCCGGTCGTAGGTATACGTTCGACGATCGAATCCAAGTACCGTATTCAGGCTATTGGGTACATCGAAATCCACTTGGTAGCTTCTGGTGAGGGTGAGCGTTGCTCTCAGAGTCGCGCGGATGCCATCGAGAAGGATCTTAGCCCTGTGTTTTCTGAGCCGCATTTGCCGCTTGATCTCGTCATTGATATCGTCGATGCCATAGGAGCCGGGCTCAGGGCGATGGGAAACCAGTGGGCACCTTCGACTGGGGAGTAGCGGAAGGAATTATTTCCAGCATGGATATTGGGGATGGAGTAGTACGTCTCCAGATTCACGAGGGCCATCTCGTAAGATTTCTCCTCGAACAGTCGGAGGGGTGGGTTGAAGCGGGTCAAGATCTGACTATCGTCCCCAGAGACGATGAAGGAGAACCCATGCTTGGGTTCGGTATTGGTGGCGATTTTCCGCAAAAGTGAATCGTCCATTTATCTAATCCTCATCGCTCAACTTCTGGCCATCGGATTCGAATTGGAGGATGCGATCGGAGATGACCAAAGCGTAGGCTTCGGTATTTGCGGCGACGTTCTGATCGAATCTTACCTTGATATAGACGTCGATCGTTGAGTTCTTGAGGCGCTCTCTCTGCTTGGAGACGTCGAATACGAAGAGGGGATGGAGATCCGTAAAGTCGGCGGGGGTGATGCCCGGATTGCTCACCAGGTGATCAATGTTGAAGAATTTCTAGCGGAAATCGGCGACCTCCTTATAGAGCCTGGAGACCTTCTGATTCGTGAAGGAGGCACGATGACCCACGGCAGGATATCTCTGGGAATTCAA
>MJUU01028960.1:144127-183746 GCA_002080025.1 Modiolus philippinarum
CTGCGTCCCGGTGATGGGATGGTATTCGAAGAATTCGTACTCCTGGACGCTTTCGTCGAAAGTCAGTCCTTCGGTGATAGTAAGCATATCAGCCATCATATATTTATTTTTTACTCTGGACGAAGTCGTGGATGGTTGCGATGCCACCACCCGAGATGAGATTATTGAGATGGGCCTGCTGCTGAGGGGTCCTCTTGGTCTTGGTGGTAGGTGGTGTTCTGGGCTTCTTGGGCTTCTTACGGGTCACTCGATGAACGACATGGTCTACAGCCTTCGTCGCTCCTTTCTCCAATCCCTTGATGGCTGCACTGGAGGCGGCGCTCACGGCCTTGCTTCCCAACGTCTTCGCAGCGGAAGAGGTAAATACTCGTCCGGCCAGACTGGCGATGGTATCGAATAATCCTCGCCCACCGACTACATATCTCCGGCGATATCCGTGATTCACTACTAAAGGCATCGTAAATTTATTTAGAGGAGCTTTCGATGCAGCGTCTCGTACTCCTCCCTGCTGATATGCTTGGATTAGGGTACCCCTATAGCGCTCGTCATCGAAGAAGAAGAAGTACAAATGCTGCAGTAATGGGAGAATTGGGAAGATTTCCATTTATTATATCTGTTATCTTAAACATTTTAAAATTTTGGAAAAGACTTAAGTCTACTGATAATGATCTTTTAAAAAATGCATTACATTGTTCACAGGACACGCATAATAATAAACAAACATCATGGATTAGTTGTGTCTACAGTATTCTAAAGTATTTAGATCTTTCAACTGATTATATCTTAAAGAAAAGCGTTAATTTGAAGAAAGCTGTCATCTCAAGACTCACATTTTAAGTATAATTAACTTGCTTAATGATGTAAGAAAAGATAATCAAAAAAATAAACTTCGTACATTTCGTCTATTTAAAAATAAATTTTGTTTTGAAAAATATTTGAATATTGAGGAATTAAGATTACGTAGTATTTTTTCTAAATTTCGGGTTGGTGCACATCAATTAGAAATTGAAAGGGGGGATTTTTTAATATCAATGTAGATGAGCGCATTTGTAAATTATGCAATAAAAAAATTGAAGATGAGGTACATTTTTTACTGAACTGTGATACACTTGAAAAGATAAGGGAACCATTTAATAAAAAAAAATTGTAAACAAATATGATAATTTAAAATCATGTAGTAATCAAAACCTGTTCATTTGGCTATTTAGTTGTGAAGATATTGAAACACTGAAAGATGTTAGTAATCTCATTTACAATCTACAAGTCGAAAGAGAAAATATATTGAAGTAATTAATTATATTTCAATGGTTGCTCAATACCCTTAGTTGGGGCGAGAGGTGTCTTTATACAGTGATCCCCCCTTGTGTGGGTAATCCGATTCATATTCAATAATTCATGTTAGTTCATTATAACTATTATATTGTGTGATTGTGGATAATGTTTGTTTGTTTGTTTGTCTTTGCATGTATGCTTTAATGAAGCTTTAAATAAAATTCACAGTCAAACAATATTCTAACGAATGGCGCTGGGGTAGTCATTTTGAGATTAAGGTGTATGATTTAGATGAACTTGAGAAAGTTAGACGTTTTAAATCTGATAAATCTAAAAATACGAAAATAACTATTTTTTATTTGTCTTTTGGTTAATAAAACGAATGGCAACCAAATATACCCCCGCTCATTGAAACCCTGAATCAATATGGTAAGTGCAAATTTAAGTTGGCGTGGACACAATACAGGTGTGGACACAGTACAAGTGTGGACACAATACAAGTATGGACACAATGATACAATCTTCAAGAAAGAATTTTTCACAAGGGTTCCAATGAAAATACTCTGTCTAAATCAGACAAATATGGAAGTCACCCTTTTTAGCCTATTTGACATTTTACACACAAATCATAAGCATTAGAGAAATTTCAATACAACACTTTGAAAACAACTTTTCAAGAGGATTACAATGAAAAAAGTGTGTCTATCCAACAGTTTGACTTCACAATATCTATGCTTAATTTTTTTCTTGGGAAAAAAATAATTGCAGGAGAAATCAACGAAAGTCAAAGTCAAATTATTTCCCCTTCCTGATTTCAAACAATAATCATATTCTTTCATGCACATCTACATATAGTGTTCTTCCTTTGTGTGGAGTTTCATCAAAATCATTCAAGTGGTTTAAGAGGAGTTGCTTACGAGGTGACCCATACATAGGGAATAAAAGAAAAGTCAAAGTCGCATTATCTCCCCTTCCTCGTTTCGGACAATAATTATATTCCTTCATGCACATCTCCATATAGTGTCCTTCCTTTGTGTAAAGTTTCATCAAAATCCTTCAGGTGGTTTAAGAGGAGTTGCGCTTACGAGGTAACCCATAAAGAACACATACATAGGGAATCAACGAAAAATCAAAGTTAAATTATCTCCCCTTCCAGGTTTTGGACAATAATCAGATTCCTTCATGCACATCTCCATATAGTGTCCTTCCCTTGTGTAAAGTTTCAATAAAATCCTTCAAGTGGTTTAAGAGCAATTGCGCTTACGAGGTAACTCATACATAGGGAATCAACGAAAAGTCAAAGCCGAATTATCTCCCCTTCCTGGCTTCGGGCAATAATTATATTCCAACTTGCACATGTCCATATAGTGTCCTTCCATTTTGTAAAGTTTCATCAAAATCCTTAAAGTGGTTTAAGAGGAGTTGTGCTTACGAGAAGTGTGGACTGACAGACGGACAGACGGACAGACAGACAGACAGACACCTACAAACCCCCTAAACTTTGTTTGCGGGGGCATAAAAATGTAACGTCGCGTAAATAATCTTGGCACGGGAAAAACAGAGACGGATACAATAAATGTATATCATGGTTACTAAAAACTGTGACGTTGTTATGATTTGAATTAAAAATGATCACGAAAATGTCATTTTTTCCTAATTTTTTTTTGAAGGGTTGGGGCGAGATTGTTTGTATTTTGCATCGCCCTGAACACTTCTTGTACATTTACCTAGTAAATAAAGATATTCAAAGAATAGCTGAGACCAACTCAATCGCAATATGGCAGATATGCGCATCATAGTTGACAAATTCAACAATCCAACCTAGACTTTTGTAATATTCTAAAATGCTGAAAATCCCAATTTTTCATGAATATCGGACCAAATATTAAAATGTACCCATATTTTGTTACTTTAAAGCATCATTTTGTTTGGGCATGGGTAAAATTTTCGGCAATTACATTCAAGTCACATTGAACAATCATTGTTTTTCTAAACATTATTTTAAGGTAACTACTGTGTCGCTTAGAACAATTATTTGGCATGTTAGATATACCCCCAGATTTGCCAAATATAACGATTTAACAGTGAAGAAGAGTGACAAATCTTAAATGCTGAAAATTCCCATTTTTCATCAATTTGGAGTAAATTATTTAGTTTAAGTCTACAAATGGCTACTGAAATGCCAACTCGTGATATAATTCATGCAACATTGCTATATACAACACACATTTTGCGTGTTCTAGTTATTTTTATGCGAACATGGACAAAAAATAACAGTTCAGAGTAAATTTGTTGGGGTCTGTGTAAGTTTTATGGATGTAGGAAGTTTATAGGAAGCTATTATGTATTTCATTTTATACCAACTTTTCATGAATTTGAACTACTCATAGATAAGATGAGACAAAAGGTCGAAAACGAAAATATCCAATTGAAGATCTGTTTTATTTGTCTATTAAAAAGTGATAAGTTTGATCGTTCAAGACATATTTACATTATGTTGAATGTTTTATTTTTAGGAAAGTGGACATAAGACTAAAAACAATAGACCATTTGCCAGTTCTGCAATCAACAGAATGAATTTAGCAAAACCCAAAAGGGAGGTAACTTTTTGAAAAATCTCAAGAGGACAGAATGGTTCCCTGCTTGTCAAAACCAACAAAAAAATAAATCATTTTTAATCAAAAGTTATGAAAGTTTAACCTTTAGCCGACGTTTTGTCAGCAACATAATTCAAAACCCAATACCAAGAAGCGCTTACCATGCTGCCAAGTGCTACTTGTTTCAAGTAATAAAAATAAACAATTGTACTAACTTGAACTGCCTTCTCAGTGACTAAGAAAGTATTATAAATTCGAAAATATGCTAACTTACTGCAGAATATCATGAATATTGTGTATTGAATTACTTTGTCCAGTCTGGCTAAGCACGGAGACCGTACTTTAAAACAAATGTGCACGTTTTATGTTTGTTTGTCCGGTGTAGGAGTAACTTCCCTTTAAAGGTTTGCCCAAAAACCACAAAATTTGACTAGAACTGACACGAACTTTAGTAACTGGCAAATCATCTATTGCAAGAATTATGAAATGAAAAACACCCTGGTTCTATTCATGTTAACATGCTTTATGGGCTGATAAGTGTGGGGTGCACGGAAAGTGATTTCAGCTGGTCTATTACCATAAAGCAATTTTTCACCAAAGTTTTGAAAGGAAGTGTGGGACACTGTGTATTTATTGAAAGAAAGTGTGGTGTGTGGTGCGGGATCTTCCCGATAAATTAAAATGTTTATGGCAAAATACTGGTAATGCAGTTTCTCCATGACAAATCATGTAAGGTCATGCTTTGAATAATATGACAGAAAAAAGAAGGGAAACGGGGAGTGTGTCAAAGAGACAACGATCCAAAAGGGAGTAATAACAACTCAAAGCCACCATAAAATCTTCCCGAAGGTGAGGAAACCCCACACCTAAGGCAGGTCGGAGTCGGCCCCTAAACAAAGAGTAATCAAGTTCAGCGAAATAAACACCATCCTAGACATCCTTGACATAAAGTAAACTAAGTAGAAAACAGAAAAGACACACATAGGCTTAATAAATTTTATGCATGAATTTACTGGGATGCAAGGGTTGATTTCATACAACATGTACAACTTACACGACCATTTTTATTTTCTCACATCGTACAAGACAAAACCTTCACTAATGCGGATTTCGCGTACATGTCAGTTTCCCTTTTGGAACTATTTTCGTACATCGTACGTGGCCATTTTTTATTTTTATTTTTCGCACATCGTATACGGACCCCTAATTTTTAAAGTCGTGGACGACTTGAGAAAACTTTAGGAAATATTTCATATATATGTTGTAATTAAGAGAGTGGGCCGTTATATTTGTCTCATTGAATCGCCATGTTTATTAAAAGAAGACTTACTAGATCTAATCGATATTATACAATTATGGCACTTCCACGAGATCAATATGGGGTTTAACGGAGCAATAAAGTAATATTGAACGAGGGTTTATCCCGAGTTCAATATTATCTTTTGCGCTCCGTTAAACCCCATATTGATCAAGTATAGAAGTGCCATAATTGTTTTATTATATTTGATTGACATGGCTTAAGTCACTGGTGACAAACGTCAGGGGTGTGGTATATCTATTGTGGGTGTAAAAGAGGTGTGGCCTGGAAATGTCAATCAAAGCAAGTGTGCAATATGATGATTTATCATGATCAACTGTGCGATATGATGTTTTATTGGGCAGGAATGTTTCTTTACTTTATACAGAGAAATAAAAGTACAAATATAATAATATGAAATGTGACATCGAATGATAAAAAAAAACATCCTTCGTTTTACCAGGATCTCTGTATGTAACATTACAGAAGATATTTTAATCCGTACATAAATAGAGACTTCTTTTTGTTGTCACCAATCTTTTACCATCTGAAATATAAACAGCTTCTTTCTTACACCTACTTTATATTTTTTCGGATTATCTATACTATATCCAAAAATATTAACGGGAAAGAAGTAGCCGTGTCAGCCAATATCAACTTTGAACTATACTATGAATCGGATGTATAATCACCATTTTTTTTATGTGGAAAAGGTTATATGTACACTTAAAGTTAATAGATAGTGTGTTTTAGGAGTTATATATTTATTCAATAGGTCAGCATTCCAGTTATTCCAACTGACTAGTATTTGAGGCATTTATAGATGCCTTCAGTTACACAAGAGTTCATATATTAAACAATCATAGGGGTGTGGATGTACCGGTTGTAAACATATTCCTATTAACAAACGTTTGATTTGTATAGAGAAAGCCTTATTTAGGGTCGATTCAATAAATGTGTCCTCACCCGACCTTCTTGACCTGGTAATATTTTGATGCTGTGACTGATTCATTGTTTCTTCCATATATAAATAACTGAAAAATCCTTCTCATTGAAATAGGTAGATACAAGAAAAAAAACAAGAGAAAATAGATTGTGTCATTATTGTGAAAATAAAATTGATGATGAATGTTATTTCTTTCCTAATTGTACATTTAACAATAAATAAAAGTGACAACAAAAGTCCGAATCGATCAAAGGAAGAGACCAGTAAGGAAAATCCGTATAACATTCGAATCAGGGAAACACAATCCGACACAGAACATTTTTTGGCAAGCCAAAGGAATTGAGAAAGAACCCTCATTCAAAAAAAACAGCTAAAAGGTTATTATTCCGGGAGGGGGTACTTATCTGTACTTGAGTGAGTCCGTGGAAAAAAAATAAATCCAAAATTAGTACTTTAAAAAAAATCATGGCAAAAATAATCGGAAAGAAAATCTACTATAGAAATCGAAACCCGAAAACTGGTAAAGTGCTAGACAAGACAATTTCAGATGCAAATGTCAAGAATCCGACGTATTTTTTCAGTCTGAATTCTCAACTGAATTAACAACTTAGACTTAGAATTTGTTTAAATGGTTATATCATGATGAATTGGTTTGCTTGTTCAGAATTTTAATGTTGTTTGTTTTCCCTCAGCTTTTTAACATTTTTCATTTTTCTGGTTTTATTTGCACTGAAAGAAAACCAAATCAGTTTTGTCATTATCATTTTCGTAACTATCTTTAACTTTCATTTGGAATTTATTTATTCAAACTATCGCTCTTGAGTTGGTACCAAATTTGTTTTTTAAAATGGCGAAACATACACAATAGGAGACTGTTCTCAATCTTACTCCTTATTGAGTTCACATGAGCATGTTCAAATTGTTTCTCCGAGTCGTACTAGTATGTTACCGCAACGCTACTTGTACTTAGAGTTACTGAAATAATGTCCGCTCTCTAAAACTTTTATCGTGTACACAGTAAAAAGGTGTAATCAGTGATTACCTGTCACTATGGTTGAAGTGCGATGCGAGAATTTCCTTATTTATGTGAATGGCATTTAATTTGTGTCGATGCGACTCAATTAAGTACCTTATTGACTGCCATGAAGTCACACTGACTTAGAACAACATGAATTCAAATGAATACTGTTTGATCATATCTCCTCGATGTTTAAGTGAAAGGAATTACAGCAAAAAATCGCAATTTTGCGAGGGATTTTTTTAACTGGGGTGGGGTGGAAATTTATATTGATACGAGTGTGCGGACAGTAAAATTCAAACCCACCTTTCATATATTTTTCTAAGGTGAAAAGGGAAACCTTTTCATAAATTTCGCGAAATTTTGCGACCTATTCATATATGATCATATATTCCTTTACTGTGGAAAGATGATATGGATAGTGCGATCTTGCTTATTTGAAGATAATGCAGTTATATAAATGTTGAAACTTTGCAACCTGTCCTAAGTAAAAATTTCAACCCATTGGTTTATTTCTTCTGATATTTCCAAACCTTTTTATATATTCCAGATTTAAAGAAAAAACAGCCTTTTGGATCGCACATCCGTACCTACTTATATAAAGTAAGTTACCCCCCCCCCCCTTATCCGTGGATTTTTATGTATTCCCTTGGGCATAGGCCCCCCTTCACTACCAAAAACGTGAAAGGAATTCTTATTTCTAATTTCTAAACAAATGCGATTTTTTTCATCTGATGGTTGATGAAATAAACGCGGATGACTTTCATCATGTACGTGATGAAGCTTACGCACGTGTTTTTCATCAAAAACGCACTCAATAGCTCATAGTTATACATAGTCCCTGGTGCAACTCTATCCTGAGCTGTGTCAACGATCGCATCAATATATCTTTATTTAAAATACAATTTACACCCAAATACAGGGTCAATGGCAACATCTACATGTATATATCTAAACTTCTGGCGCATGATAATAATTTTGTAATTGAAATTATGAGGTAACTGTGTTCGCAAGCGAAACACAAAAGTCTCCCAAACAAACTTCCATATCGGATTTCAAAGGCATTACGAGACTCCCTCAAGAAATAAATTTGGGCAGGGGTTCCCCTTATAGATTAGTTTATACATATTGCTGAAATCAAATTATTACATGCAGAAGAAAGCAAGATTTTCTTAAAATTATAGGTATCTTGCTTGGTTTCCATGGCAACCAGGTGCACTATTATCCTTTACATACAATTTCATACCTTGTTACCTAAGTAATACATATAGCTGTAATAAAACTACAACAATTAACAATTATCAACAGTAATTACAATTTTCTCAAAATTCTAAGTTTTTTGGCTAGTTTCCATGGCAACCATAGTTATTTTGAGATTTCTCCGTCCATTACAATCAATTTGAAACCCTCTTCCAAAAAAAATTTGGGCAGGGGTTCCCCTTACAATCTAAGTAATATATATTGCTGTAATCAAAATACTATTATGAACAAAAACTACTGTTTTCCCCAAAATTTCCATCTTTTGGTACGGTTTCCATGGCAATGGTTGTTATTTTGAAATTTCCAATACCATGGAACTTTTTCTTACATGACACACACACCTTTCCTATGAAGTTTCATTGAGCTAATATTAAAAGTTTTTGAGATATAGTGAGAAATATGGTGCAAAACGTTCAAAATTTCATTTTCCCATAGTGTTAACATTGGACAACCCCACCCCATTTTAAGACCCCCAAATGTACCCTAAATGGACCCCTCCTGGAAAACTTTTTCCTGAATGCACATCTAGATATATGGGGCTAACATCCTACAAAGTTTCAAAGGTGTTTTGGTCTCTGAGATCTGGTTCGGACAAGTTCATTGCGACGAACGGAATAAAGAAGGATGGAAGAAAAATAATAAAATAAGAAACGCAACAAAAAACAATAAGTCTCCCAACTTCGTTTTAGACATATTTTAATTATAAACAAATTTACCAAAGACATATATATATCTACATGTCTCTGAATTTACATAACCGTAAACGAATAAGACATATAACTTATATACTGTATAGTAATAGAGCAAGTATTAAGTCAAGTGTCCCCTGTCATCAGTTAATCTAGCTTGCTGCTGTTAATACAATACAAATACAAATGCTTAATTGTCAATCAAGACGCCCCTAAATGGAGCAGAACAATCAATAAACAATTTGATACAATGATTTGAATGATTACAATGATTGGTATATATATAAAAAATGAAATAATTACAAAAGATGTAAATATAAAGAGGACTTACAGTAGGGCACAACAAATAAAATGATTTAGTTATTTACCAAGAGGTAGAGCATATCAATAGAGAGAGACTCTTTATTGTTTATTATGCATGAAATAGTATGTAATAATTGAAGATAATAAAGCAATATATAAACAATCTATAATTTTGTGTTAAACTTTAGAATATCTTGCCGTAATGAAAATAAATCATTTAACAATAAATATAACTCATTGTATACAAATGTATCTTCTGCAGACATAATCCATATAAATTTTGAATCCAAATCTATTTTAAATATTAGTAATATATACCTGTCTTTTACTTTGTAATTTTGGACATTCTAAAAGGATCAATAGTTGAATGAATGAATCTTATTCTCATAAACCATAAACCATATACATAGTTATAGAGACAATAACAATACATAATACACAATAAAAGGAAATACATGTATGTGAAATATTAAATATTAAACATATTTAACCAGGAGGAGTGACTTTCGCAGTAATAATTCTAATAAATTTACATAATTTTTCTAAACAAACAATGTTAACTGAGTATTAAACAATTGATTATATTTGAGAACATTTGCATTTCTATGGCAAAATGTAGGTAAATATTTTGTTCTTTCTTTTCTGAAAAATTTACATGTCATGATGTAATGGAACTCGTCACCGATGTCACCGGAGCCACAGAGATGACACAATCTATCACAACGTGGTATATTCTGCCATCTCCCCGTCTCCACTGGCAATCGGTGACTACCACATCTAAACTGAGAAAGAGTAATTATATTATTTAAAGACAAAATAGTAAAATATTTTTCAAAATTAAAATCTGTTTTAAATAGTCTGTAACAGATAGCTTGGTGATGTATTTAAACTAGAATACCAATCTTGTAAAAACTGGTCTATTAATTTTTGCTTAATGCTAGAACCCATTGCTTTGGAACTATTCAGGCATATGCCAAACATTTGACATGCCACAATTGTCAAAAATGCTTTTCACGAAATTAATCCATTTACTTTCGTATCCATAATTAGTTAGATTACACAATTTACAAATTCTTTGATCTAATGGAATATTTTTATATCTGCCTTGTTCTATTTCTAAAATATGAGAACTTATTCTGAATTTTGTTAATAATCTTCTTTGTGAGAAATTTCCGCAATATAAATACTTTTCTTTAATAAATTTATCTTTAAAAAGTCTAAATGTACGAAGTTTGTTTCCATATGCTGATTTTCTGTTGTCGTTAAAAAGCGCCTCCCTCCACAGAATTTTGTATTTTAAATGTAATTGACAATTTATATAATATTTTAGTGATCGAAGTCTTAAGTTTTAGAACTTTATCTTTATCTAAATTAGGATAATTAATTATTTCAATGATACTGCTATACCAACTTTTTTTGTTTTGATTATGTAATTGGACAGATGCCTCTGCTGCAAGACAATTTTCCAGTTTGGTTAGACGTGACCAATATTTTAACATATTCAGTATAAAAGGAAATGGCCTAGATCACGAGTCTAAAATAGCATTGTTAAAGGCATATGTCTTCCCAATACTAACCTATGGTTTGGAAATACTGCTACCAATGGGAAAAGATATGGAATGTATAGATCTCTTCTATAAAAAGACTTTGAAGCAAATACTCAATCTTCCAGCTAATACTGCAGACCCAGCTATATACATACTTAGTGGTCTGTTGCCTATTGAAGCTGAAATACATTTAAAAATTAAAAAATCTGTAGATCTGAGAAAGATTCAATAGAATGGAGATTAGCGAACAGGCAGCTAACCATCAAATCGCTACAAAGCCATAGCTGGTTTATTGAACTACGAAAAATCTGTTTTAAATACAATATTTTAGACTGTCAAAAATACCTGAACAAACCTGTTAAGAAAACTGAATGGAAAAATATGGTACGCAAACGGATTGGACAACACATATAAACGAAGCGGTTATAGGATACTCCATACTCGGATGCTTCAGAAATTCCTACCAAATAGGCCAAATTCATCCAATAGTATCTTCACATACAGCTTGCATGCGTGATTCAATCAAAATTCCGTACCGCACCAGAATTGCTACTGGAACTTACAACTTTCAAAGTGACTATGCCAAGTACAACAAAGTCTTATCATCTNGATCAGTGGCGGATCCAGACTTTCTGCTAAGGGGGGCCCGACCAATATATTTTTCAAAAGGGGGGGCCCGGAACCCAATTTTTTTTAAAAACCCCTAGGAATTTTAAATATTTTCCGACCTAAGGGGGGGCCCGGGCCCACCCGGGCCCCCCCCTAAATCCGCCACTGAAGATCAAATCTTATATATAACTGCTGAGCATGATTTACAATTTGAAATTGAGATCCATAATCTGATTTTAAATCCGTATCAAATATTATTGCACTGCGGAATGAAGATCTACAAGCCAGTATTAAAATTTCTGAATACACATGTAGAGCCAGCATGTAGAACTCTCATTTACAAACTTCACATGAAACGTTACCAAGTTCTAGGCAGGTGTCAACAATCGAAACGGAAAAACAACTTTAGATGACATTTGTAACAAAGAAACTGTATATCTTGACATATAGTAGAATTTTAGTATTATCATATAATGCTTATGAACATTTAACATACTCATTTCTCATAATCATAAATATTTATATATGATTTATTTATGTCACCTGAAAATATGGGTTGGAGCGATTTTCTCCTATACTTTTAGATTTTATAAGTGTACTGTACATAAGACTTTGATATTGGTGATAGATCATTCACTGTGATATATTGGTGAAGGATTATTGATTTTTACTGTGATATGTTAATGGTGGATTAATAGTGAAATATTGAACTGTGCGTAATTTTTTAATTGACTTTTACTCCAAGAAAGGAGGTGTGCCTATATTGGCAGAATTTATTGACGGGATTACAGATTACAGAATGAAATAAATAAATTTCTTCTTAGGACCAAAAAATTCACCCTCCCACTTGGTTGTTATAAACTATATTGAAAAAAAATTAGTATTTATTAAAATTCGCAATTATTCAAAATTGCGCGGCTAAAAACTTTTTAACAATGTGTATTGCCTCCAAAACATGGGGAATACCCAAAAAGTCTAAATATAGAAATCACGCGTGACTTTTCGTGATATCTGTCATGGCGGCTGATGGGACAAAGTATCCCATGTCAGCATCGCCAAATGAAGATTACAACCCTTTAAAAGATGATACGTAAGTGCAATTTTAGTATGCATACTAACAAATGAATAAACTATCCACAAACGACAGTTTTTAGGCTCAAAACATTTGCAAAGATTTTTTACGTCAAACACAAAATGCTCAATAACAAGAATGTTTACCTGAAACACTTGTTGACCGTGATCGTTAGAACTTGCGAGAACATTTAAATTCTTTAAACAAAAGTTACAAATACGCAGATCATTTTAATATTATTAGACTGCAAGTCTGATGCTGATGCTATCTAGAATCTGAAATGTGCACCTGTATTCTACAATGCAGATTGAGAATTTGTAAAAAGGGGGAGGGTTAATTCGGTCCAGTAGGAGACATACAAAACAAGAGATTGGCAAGGTGGCCTTCAGACTCTAATAGAACATTCACTTTGCAAAATAAATCACTTATGATTCATTACCAAAAAAAAAATATCAAAACTACATCTACACTACACCAACAAGGCAAGGACGTATAATGACAAGGATACGCAACTCATACACAATCCATTTGGCATTTTAAAATCTGTGGTGGGACATTGATATGCTTTCACTTTGCAGCTAACTACTGAAAAATTTGTGTATGGATTCTAATCAAATGATGTTTTTCTGAAAGCTGGGACATTTTTACGTTGTTAGAGTTAATTTCGTTTCATAATAGCAAGCACTTTCTTCAATACTCATGATTGAAATTTATAATCAAGACATTTTTCATTGATTTTTTTTGTTACTTCCGATTTACATCGGTAAAAAGTGCACCACAATTTGCACATAAAGGCTTTAAAAGTAGTTCACAGAATTTCACAGAATTGGTATTTGCGTAAAGAGTGACATCTACTGCAATGCTAGAACAATTTTTGTGACCATCATTATTATATTTATGTTGTTTTAATGCTTTAAAGATATTGTCCAAAAATTGACAAAATCTCACATCCCGCAATATTTTTCAAATTTATCACGAGATGCTTATCCTTCTCATTATAAGTCCTTAAACAAGGTAAAAAGACAGAATTATCAGTCGTTTACAAAGCTACCTTTATCATCTTATGTTTATCTTTTACTGATCTGACTTTTTATTTATTTTTAAAAAAAAATTTTTTTATAGAGTGCTTTGTGACAACAGAAGGATCTGTTATTTAAAATCGTGAGATCGCTTCCAATTTGGATGTGATGGAATTTCGGCTGTGTGTCGCCTGTGCATGTATAAAAACACCTACTGGAAGAAATCTGAACTACAAATGTATTATCCTTCAATTTTAGCAAAGTTTCAAGTGCCGTAGAAATGAAATATCCCTTCTATGCCTCCATTCAAAGTTCAAGCGTATCTCTTCTCATTGACCTGGTGCCATTTTCAGTCAGGGATCCCACTGCATGAAGTAAAAACTTTTCACCAGCTTAGGTTAATTATTAAGGCAGGTTCTCTGCCTTCTAGCTGTCGGGTAAAAGCCATCTTGAAAAAAGTCTGTTTCAACCAGACTCTTACATTAAGGAGACTATATGAAAAGAATCGGAATGATCCAGACTATCGNAAGTAAAAACTTTTCACCAGCTTAGGTTAATTATTTTTACTTTAGGAAGTAAATAAAATCAGCATTAAATTTATTTACTTGTACAAGTAAATTTAGATAAAATACATAGGTTTTCTCCATTCAGTTTCTCATTATATAAATTTTCAATGGATAATTTATAATTTTCTATGAAAATTTAATTTCTGATCTTATTGTTACAATGTAAAGTAAAAATTGATTAGGGGCACAAAGTTTTACTTGAGGCGCAAGCTAGCCAAAGATTAGACCTTTGGGACTTTTAACAGCTATTAATATTGAATTAAGTGGTCTACAACTTGCATCATTACCACATGAAGATTTAACACAATGTGATGCTTGTAATTTGGTTTAATTTGGTCTGATAGGGTGAACAGTGAGCCTGAAATGGGGAAAGGCCGTTTTGGAATCAATATACTGCATTTCTCAAGGCTAACCTGTTAAAGTAAAAGGTTTTTACTTATACAGGTAAACAGAATTTTTACTGCTTCAGGTAAATAAAATTGACTTTGGTAGGTGAAATGATTTCACTTTATCCAGTTGGATGTTTGACTGATTTTGAATATTGAAATTGTCACACGTTTATAATACAATATTTATAAACTACATTGTACACCCTAAAATCATTAAGGATCAGTTTAGACATATGTCAACTATATCATACCTGTTAACCCTCCCCTTTAAGTGGGAGACTCCTCTTAGAAGCATAATCTCACCCTTTGAATGGATCTCCCTCGGGGGAGATCAAAATCTCCCCTTTACTGCTTTTTCTTCCCTAAACCTCCCTCATAGCAGTGATTTTTCTAGCGCTCGTCACTTTCGTATTTTACGAAACAGTTTTCAAAATGATGAAAGTTTTCTGAACCCCTTTCGTCACTTAAAATATTTCATTGCAAACTTTTTCTTCTGGAAATATTAAGAAATCATATTCAGTGTCATATTTATGACAAGTTTACAACCCCAAGCCAGTTAATTAATTACAAAGGTGATGTTGTTACAGGTAAATTGCTAATCCGATAATTATACAGGTAATTAACCATACAGTACATAAAGGTGTCAAATCACCAGTCAGGTACAATCATTAAATATAATTTAATTACCAGGAAGCCATGAAATGATAATACATTTTGTATTTTTAAGATTTTAATGCCGGTCCTACTTTCGTTTCTGTCCACAACATTCCGATTGCACATGCGTGTAGATAAACGGCTTACAAGGTACAAATAACTTACTCCCAATATACAAGACCAATGCTTGTTAAGTTTGTCTCAGTCCCAATTTCTATTAAATTAATTTCCAACAAATTCTATTGCTTTGTGCAGCCTCTCCAATTTTATTTTGATTCAAATACCAGTACATAGTCGTTTCTGACTTTGTTCAAAATTACAATTTCTTTGTGATTTCCTCTCAACTTTCATTTGGCTATTGAAGAGAATTCAAACTAAATTTTGAAGTAAAACATAACCTCTGATAAAAAAAAATGAAATTTTATTCCAAAGAATTGCTTGAATAAGCTCAACATCAAAGCAGAAGACTGTAAATTGTACGTTGCTATGATACACAGCATACGAAAAGAGCATCAAGGAAAAGGGGGAGGGGATACAAGTACTTTTCACTTGTAAAAATGACCACAATTTGATTGAAAAATTCTCTTTATATTCCCAATTAATTTCATTCTATGTATTTCTCTATCAAAAGTTCATGTTCAAATAAAAACTAATTATTAGAAGGAGCTCAGTCATTATAAGTGTATAAAAAGATATCAAAAGTTATATGATATGAAATGTTTCTATAATATACATATATATCTTTTGTACTGTTTTAGTCTTTATCTTTAAAACAAAGAGCTTAAAAGAATGACTGTCGCGCTCCGCAAAAGTGACTAAAGCGTTCAAAATCCTAGAATAAACCCTGCTCATAGACAAAATAGGGTAATTGACACCTATGCTTTGAAAATACAAAGCTGGTTAAAATGTGAACCCCAAGCTGAAACAGCTTTCATCCCTGTACTTTTCTGAAGAGACTGCATTGATATGGTTTTGGTTCTGTCCGTCTGTCTGTCCGTTAGATGAGCCCTATAAGTGGATCTGGATCTCTTTGCTTTTTTTTTAGCTTGCTGGGATGAATTTCCTTAGAGCTATTGTCATACCCCCGACATCGACATTGTCAGCAAAACTTTAACCTTGCCTGTGGAATGGAGACCTTAAGAGCTAGGATGTTGATACTGGTACATGTATGTGACTTCCTCCTGATGAGAGCTTTCTTTTGGTATCATACTTGTAGACATTTTGACCAACCTTGCCCTTAGGGCAATTTTTAAAACACTTTAACATGTCTCTAGAAGTTAGACTTTGAAGTGAAAGGGTGTTCATATTTGGTATGTAGCTTCCTTATGAGGAGCGCTTTCTTTTGGTACCATACTTGTAGACATTTTGACCTTGCCCTTGCCCTGAGGACAATTTTGATAAAATTCAACCTTGCTTGTAGAAGGTACACATTAAGTGGTAGGGTGTTCATATTTGGTATGTGACTTGGTTATGGTAATAGCTTTCTGGTGCTACCATGTCGGCATTTTAACCTTGACTTTGTCCTGTTTTAAAATTTTATCCTTGCTTCCAGAGGTAGACATTTACTATTTAGTAGTAGGGTGTTCACAGGCTTTCCGAAATGTGCCGGTCCGTCGGTCCTGACCGGCATTTTTGAGTCTGAACTGGCGAATTATTATCTGTGTCGGACCAGAGGACCGGCAAGAGATTTCATCTTGCCATTGGTTGTTGCCTCTGTTTATCTGCATGTCAATAGAAAATGTTTCAACCGGTCTTTAAGCTATAACATTGCTTGCTTTCTTTATTAACTTTTTGCTTTAGAATACAAGCTTTATCCAATTTTTGACAACAAAAATTGCAAATGGCTGACTTCAGATTTTGTACATCAGAACCGGAACGGAGAAAACATGATTTTTTTCCGGATTTTCGTCATAATGGTCCGGCAAGTTCACTTTTGGTTCTGCAATTTTTTTGCTTGTCGAATCAAATGACCGGCAGAATTATTAACTTTCGGAAAGCCTGGTGTTCATATTTGGTACGTGACTTAGTTATTATGATAGCTTTCTGGCGATATTATATTTGTAGGCATTTTGACCCTGGCCTTGCCCTGAGGGCAATTTTTTGAAAAATTGAACCTTGCTTCTAGAAGTTATTCTTTTAATAATGGTAGGGAGCTAGAGTTCCTATTTCAATTTTGACTTCCTTACATGTACAGTACAAACAGAGGCATTCAGTTAAAAATCACTCAAATCCGACGTCAGTGAATTGTGGGTGAAACAGGGTGAATGTCCGACAACAAACCTGACATTCACCGACATTCACGGATGTCCGAGAAACTGAGAAACAGAGGATTAACTCCCCTGCTGTTGTTAATTGTCAATATTTATCTACAGTACAGCTCACACGGATGAACTCAAAGTCCTTGTTTTTGGGTGGATTTTCGCGATGTGGACTGATTAGCCGATTCCGTGTAGCAGGATGGACGATCGCAGATGTCCACCTTAATTTACGTGACCCAACGTGGACAAATTTTTGAAAATGGAATCCTCGTGGAACCATCGTGGCCACACAGAGAAATTAAGTTTTACATGTACATATGTTTGATTTTGTCGCAAACATGCAAAGCGAGGAATATTTACATCTTTCTTTAATTGTATCCTCGGACTATAAACATTTCATTATTTGTCCCAATCGTATCATAGTTCATGAACGTAATCCAAATGCATGTAAATAAATAAATAAAACATTCAACATTCTTAGATGTGTATTTGTTATCAAAAGCATGCTTCAATTGTTGATTGAGTGTCTCTACCTAATGTGTATTCATATTACATTTGTACCTGAGATATTGATTTTTTTTCATTGGTCGGTTTTTAGTTCTATTTTTAGAAAATTACCTATGCATATCTACATTGGTACAGCCAGAGACTTACCATGATAAATCACTGTGATAGACATATCACTCTAAATTTTTAAATGAATATATCTTTTCTCCAGATTGACCTATCCACAGAATTTCTTTTGCATATCAAGTGGTAGAATGCATCACTCTAAATGCAAAAGAATGCATATTGATAGATCAAACAGGAAATAAAGTATACACATTAAAGCAGAGTGATACGTCGATCACAGTGATTTATCACGGTAAGTCTCTGGCTGTACTGTATTATGTATAATCTAATGGCTTGCGAAAGCACTCCTGCTTTATGTGTTACTAGTATATCCAGGCTTTATTTTAAATTTTAAGCTATTTATGATAAAGATTTGATAGAAAACGATTTTTGACAGAATATTTTGCTACTGAGACCTGACAAGTGACAATTACGCAACTATAAGACGCCGAGGGATTCTTGCTGTTGACCCCGCTGTTGACATTGAACATTTTATTTTATTTTCCATCCGTGCAAATTTCGGCTTGAAAATATTTGAAAGAACATTAATTTGACAGAAAATACATGGCTTTTTTCACGTCAACGAGACAAGTAAAGTATTTGAGGCTTGCAATTATCGTAATTTTTAAATAACTATGACGATCGCATGGGAAAACTTGTCGCAAAGAAAATTCTTTTTTAACTTCAACTTGCCGAACTTTCTGATTATAATAATTTGGGGGAAAAATGATCATTTGTTGACATTAAGCTCATTCCTTTCTAGTTATATTTTCAATGATTTCTAAATGATGACCCGCGATGATTCCGCGTTCAGCACGATGTCACGAGGGGTCCACACAGGTAAATATTTTGTCCACGTTCTCAATTTAGTTATCAACGTTTAAGATCGCGGTGGAATTCCACGTTTGGCAAAATTTGTCCGTGATGACAACAAGGATTTTGCGTTTTCCATGTGAGCTGTACAGTGCTTGTGTATACGAAATAATTATCTCTACCTGCAGTTTATTATTTTGGAAAAGCTTGCTTTTCATATTTCAAATAGTCAGAAGATCGGGAGGATATTCTGCGTATGGCAGAAAATAACTTTTAATTGGTATGAACATCGTGAATTATATGTAACTGTCAGAACTCAAAGTTGTCAAAAGATCTTATTATATAAAATAATTTGTTACTTATTAAATAATTTACACGAATATCAGCCTTAAAATTGCGTAATTTTGGTTTTGTTAGGTCATGGTTAATCTTTGTGAGTGCATGTGATGACCTATAAATAGCACGCTATTAATAACTTTGAATAAAAAAAATTAAAAATCACACGAAAAATATCTGCAGAGAAAATCAATATTCACAAATCCTTGCAGGGAATATTTCAGTGAATATTCAGCATGTTCAGTTCGAAGAATTACTTAAAACATTCCATAAAAGCATTTATATTTTTTACACAATGCCAAGCTCAACAGACAGTGAAATTCTTTATTGAGTAGATAACTTTTCTCATTTTTTTATGCGAATATCTTCATATATGTGTTTTATCCGAAATAGCTTTCCAATAGTAATTCTGAAATGCCTCGGCGAATT
Source organism: Modiolus philippinarum (assembly GCA_002080025.1). Classification (NCBI taxonomy): domain Eukaryota; kingdom Metazoa; phylum Mollusca; class Bivalvia; order Mytilida; family Modiolidae; genus Modiolus; species Modiolus philippinarum. Next base: position 163,814 of record MJUU01028960.1, read on the forward strand.
TTGGAAGAGACCACGTCTTTGGCTCCTATGTTTGTCACAAACAACACGTGAGAGCGTACTTTTAAGGGGAATCTGCTAAACTGTATTTTGATTGGTCATAAAAATAGAAATTCCATGCTTCAATTTCGTTTAACCCGAACATTCTAGCATGTCAGTATGACAATCTACGGAGGCTGATGTTTTGAAATTAGACGTTTTTTTGACCCACTATTCTCGGTCAACTGGAAATTGAGGAGATATTTTTACATAGGTATATGTTTCGTCGAAGCCACCCAAATTGTCTTTTTTTATTTGTGGCATTTATTAATTTTTGAAAGGGAAGTCACATGAAACCCGGTTGTCATTGAGTTAATTTTTTCCTCTTAGTCTAAAACTCGAATTTTTTTTTGAAGTGACAAATAGGACACTAATACTCCGACAATTCTGGTTGAAGTCCGACTTTCACCGGCATTTATCAATTGACCCAACATCAAAGAAAATTACCGACGATTTCTTGGGTGAAATTTTACCGACAATTTTGCCGGACAAACATCGACAATGTCTGTGAATTAAGGGGTGACATGGTGAAAATTGTCAGACCAGAGTGATTTTTAACTGAATGCCCCTGTTTGTACTGTATATCACATTTAATTTTTTTTTAAACATTAGTATTAGAAAAGTATAACTTTCAAATTTATTGTGCATTGAGGTCACTCTAGTCCCTGGCAAGCTATGTTGTCATCTGACAACACTTGTTTGATATACATGTAGGCATTTATTTCAGTGTTGAATTATTGCATATAGTCAGTAGATGCACAATAAGCTTTCTGAATTTTGATATTGGTATGGAGGAAAAAAAAGGAGCCCAAATAAAGGTGTCAAATTTTAAATTTTCTGTGTGACTTGAATCCTCCCACATATTCAGATTTAGAATTTTTATTTTCTTGNTGTTTCGGAGCTACAAGGGGTCAAAGGGGCCAAAATTGCAATTTTTCTAAATGTGTCTTTATTTTTCATCAGATTTCGATGGATTTTTTTCTTTGAATTTCTATGGATGTAAAGTTTTAGTTGATAGTACATATTTTGCATAGCTCTTACGGTTTTTTATCAGTAAGTAATCAAAAGGGTTTTTTCCCTATTTTGTTTCTAGTTAATAACTGTGTCTAGCTTCTTTTTGTGTCCATCTAATTATTGTGTCAAGCTCTTTACTGTGTCCACATTCACTTTAAACTACTTTTGTTGAAATTTCAGTGGTCGACATGCTGCGGTCGTATCATGCTGCGCTTGGCGTAGCCCTTTATTTCCTCTTAGTCTAAAACTCGAAATTTTTTTTGAAGAGACAAATAGGACACTAATACTCCGACAATTCTGGTTGAAGTCAGACTTTCACCGGCATTTATCAATTGACCCAACATCAAAGAAAATTACCGACGATTTTTTTGGTGAAATTTTACCGACAATTTTGCCGGACAAACATCGACAATGCCTGTGAATTAAGGGGTGACATTATGAAAATTGTCAGACCAGAGTGATTTTTAACTGAATGCCCCTGTTTGTACTGTATATCACATTTAATTTTTTTTTAAACATTAGTATTAGAAAAGTATAACTTTCAAATTTATTGTGCATTGAGGTCACTCTAGTCCCTGGCAAGCTATGTTGTCATCTGACAACACTTGTTTGATATACATGTAGGCATTTATTTCAGTGTTGAATTATTGCATATAGTCAGCATGGTCAGTAGATGCACAATAAGCTTTCTGAATTTTGATATTGGTATGGAGGAAAAAAAAGGAGCCCAAATAAAGGTGTCAAATTTTAAATTTTCTGTGTGACTTGAATCCTCCCACATATTCAGATTTAGAATTTTTATTTTCTTGAAGAATTTTGTACTACATGATTCCAGATCCAACATTGGTAAAATGTCAAAGACTAATAAATTTTGAAATATTGGCATACATCTTGAACTTGCAATGAGGTATTAGCAAAGCTCATTGTTTAAGGCCTCATTGTGATTTCAAGATGAAGAACAACAATAAAAGCATAATTCTATATTGCTTGGTTTTGTATTCATAGAGACTTTGTCTCATGTGCATATATTTGTAAATATAATATTTAGTGTATTTTTGAATATTTTACAGTGAAGCAAGATTTTTCCACCAGCAGAGCCATGATGCAGATTGTAGTGAAGAAGAAGAGCAATACAACTCCGTGGATTCTCTCCCGGAAAACTTTTTCTCAAATCCTCTTTACAGCACAACTCCACCTGCCAACCCAAGGGTTGCCAAACTAGAAAAGAGTAAAAAGCATTCAAGACAACAGAAAATGTCTTACAAAGAATATATCTCTACCAAGAAAAAACCTAAAACTCCTGTTAACATCATCAAAGAGCAGTATGCTGACAATCCAGTCTTCTGTAAACTTAGTGGTGTTGATTCTGATGATAATCTGGAGAGAGATTTCCTGCAGGATTCTGAAAAGAAAAAGAAAGAAAACAGAGAAAACAAAAAAAAAATTATGAAGAATTCTCGATCATATGAACGCCATGTGAAAGCAACGTCTGGTGATTTATCCAATTTGGATACAAATACAGTAGACATAGCCATGCCATTGACACCTGTTAAGTTAGATTCATCGGGAAGATATACTTCAGTAAATCCTCCCCGTGTGGATGGATCAGGGAGGTTTTCTTCTCTTATAAATCGTCCATCACCTTTGACAATAACACTTACAAATTCATTGAATTTGTCAAGTGGTTTAAACAGCAGTTGGGGCTCGCCACGGCAGGATAATCGGCGATTATCTGTAGTATGCCCAGAGTGTCCAAGAGACAGAAGTGAATTCTATAAAATATTTTCTGCTCTCATTCAAATGGGTTCCCAGCCCAAAAAAGAAAAAGACCATAAACGAAAAGAAAGTATGATGCATATGGGACCTTTCCGTCGTCAGATAAGTTCTGAACAAGAACTGTGGCAAGAGAGATTTATAGACTTGTTATGGTTAGTATAATGATAGATTAGGAGGGGGTGGAAATATTAATTGAAAAGGTTGAACCAGTACTTGAACAAACAGATTTTGTTGGTTGATACCTGAACATTTCTCATTGAATTATGTGTAATATTTAGTTTTACAATAGGATATGGAGTAAATGAGCATGAGACCATCACACATGATAAAATACACATCATGTTGTTCAAGTTAAACAAATCATTAATAAAAAACTATGTACTAAACTGAAGACAGTCAAGACATAAAAACAGTAGTAGTACAGTGTGTGATTGCATACACATCATTTGGCATTTGCTTACATATTTCCAAAGCAAAAGTGAAATTATGATAATGAAATACATGTAAAAGAAAAAAAAAAGAAGAGTCCTAAACCCTCTGTCACACTCACTTTTGATAACAGTAATTGTCCCAATGTACCACAGCTGTTCAATAGACATGATAGAGTACATTTGTAAATGCTATGACCTTCATTTTAACTTCAGTCTGGGCTGTTCCAGAAATAATTGTTATGACCTTCATTTTAACTTCAGTCTGGGCTGTTCCAGAAATAATTATGTCAGAGTGTCGGAAAGCACTTGAATAAGAACTTGATGGATTGTGGCTGTAATTGGAAGACTTTCACTGCATTAAAATAAATAATTATACCCCCCATCATTTTGATGAAATGTTACACAGTTTTAGTACAGCACCTGAAGATGTGCATGAAGTCATATGGTTGCTGCTGGAAATTTTGAAGGGGAGATAATTTGTCTTTGAATTTTTTCTCAAAAAGGGGGGAGGACGAACCTTGTCAGTGCATGTTCTCCTAAATGGCTGCTAGGATTTTGATGAAATGTTACATAGTTGTAGTACATTACCTGAAGATGTGCATGAAGTAGTATAGTTGCTTTCTGAAGTTTTGAAGGGGAGATAATTTGTCTTTGAATATTTTCTGGCAAAAGGGGAGGATGAACCTTGTCAGTGCATGTTCTCCTAAACGGATTTTTGGATTTCGATGAAATGTTACATAGTTGTATAGTACACCACCTGAAGATGTGCATAAAGTATCATGGTTGCTGCTCGAAATTTTGAAGGGGGGATAATTCATCTTTGAATATTTTCAGGTAAAAACGGGGACAAACTTTGTCAGCGCATGTTCTCTTAAACAGGTATTTGGATTTTGATGAAATGTTACACAGTTGTAGCATACCACCTGAAGATTTGCATGAAGTAATATGGTTGCTGTCTGAAATTTTGAAGAGGAGATAATTCTTCTTTCAATAATTTCTGGAAAAGAGAGGGAAGGTATATCAATGTGTCCATACTTGTATTGTGTCCACATTTGTACTGTGTCCACAAATGTATTGTGTCCACATACACTTAAGTTTTCACTTGCCATATTGATTCAGGGTTCAATTAGCAGGGGGGGGGTATAACTGGCTGCCATTCGGCGACAGCTCTAGTTAAAAGATTAAGTTTGCCCACCAGCTCTTGCTTTTTAAAAGTTTGAATCAAGACCTACATATAGGAATTATTTTATAATTACCTTAAACATTACTATTCAAATTATTGAATGTTTTTCTTTACTTTTAAGGTTAGAACTTAGAATGGAACATTTAGGTTATTCAAATTTCAAAGATCATGAGGAAAATCTAAAATTAGAGAGAGCTAAAATTCCACAAGTTCTGGAAGATATAACGAACTTCAAATTAGATAGTGCAGAATTTTTACATCTCTGTGATATACCGCTGGGTAAAGATAGTCGAAATGCCAGTAATGATCTCTCTTCTCCCGAAATCTTATCATATGAAACTAGTTCTATAACCACAGAAACAATAAGTTATCAGAAACTTGCAATTGGACAAGTAGAAGAATTGTTAGATAGATTAGACCAGTGTGAACAATTATTTCCGACATCGAAAGCTTTTGCCAGAGAGTACCCAGTTTACGGTAAAGATGAATTTACTTTGCAGGTAAAATCTCTCTATCTATGGTTGAACATTACACGAGGACTTTGCCATAAAATGAAACAACTGGGTAAAGTACTTGGTGTTCAAAACATTCCAGAAATAGACTGGCCTATGATGGACTTTGAAAGTCCACGATGGCATGAAACAAAATGTAATGTTTCATTTCACCGTGAAAGCATTCCTGAAATCCAAGAACCAGAGTCAAGTGAGAGTGAGGACGAAGGAATTGCTAACAATAGATTGTCTCCTGGTGATTCCAATCATTCCACAAAACGAGTGACATTTACAATGGGCTCTGGAAAAGTTAGTCCCACAAACGATGTGCCAAAGGAAACATCTACTCCCTTGAAGCCAAGTATACGGTACTATTCTTCTTCTGATTTATCTAGAATTTCTAGTGAGGCTAGTATAGATGACTTTGCAAAGACAACAACATTTGTTTATAGGAAATATGTCGATAAATCTTTGAAAAGAATGGGAATGAATAAAATGTTGTTACGATTCCGTGAATTGTTAGATAGGACATTACAGAGAGCACGAGAGGCATTACAAAAACCAGGTTCATCATCTGTAGGTGGACAGTCTCCAAAGGTATGGCAGAAATACATTGTATTGCATTAAAATTATCAAAATATTGTAATATTGCTAAGATCCAATCTTTACGTACATAAACAACACTACCCTGCACATTTCACCTTTAAATAAATATATAGTAGATTAATGTAGATTGTACATGTAATAAATAACAATTTTTGACATACAACAACAAATAATGTAGTTTGGCAAGACATATATTTAACTGTGCTTGTAGAAACGATTATGTTGAAAGTACATGTAAGTGCCTTGATACTGTACATGCTGTATGAGCAGTGTTGGTGTCTTTGAGTGACATTTTCATTGTTACATCAGGTATTTTATTACCTTAAGGATGGAGTAACGTGAGGTTTTTGAAATTTGTATAAGCTATTAGGATTTCTTGGGGTTTATCCATTATTCCTATATGTAATATAAAATTTATATTTTGCACCATATAATGGCATATATACCATGTAACCATATAACATCCAATTTTCTTGTCGTCAAATTTAAGGTTAGTAAGCAAAATATTATCGGATTGTAGATTTTCTTTCCTTGTTACCAAAAATATTTCCATGTTATACTAAGGTAAAAGTCCAAGAAAGATTTTTCCTGTCATTTTTAAAATGTGAAAATAATGTCCCGATGTCCTTTCCATTTAAAGTATCAATTTAAAATAGTAGATTTTCTTAATTTTACCTCACTACATCCTTAAGTTATGGCTGCAACTGTATAGAAATCAGAAACGCTTCTTGTTGGTTTGTTTACCCATATAAGATGAGGATGGTTGTTTCAATCGTACGTGGGTCATCTGTGACTTCAAGTCAGGATTTACAAAATGATATTATCGGGATTAGTCTGATTGATCTGCATCTTCCATTGTATACAAAGCCATTACAGCATGCAACAACAAAGTATGGAGTATCTTGATAAGTTGATAATTGATTCTCACATCGGTATCAGGAATCCGGCCATCTCTTGTTTACAGATTACAACCTCTCCTTACAACATGCCTTAACAGAAAAACTACAGAATAGGCATGAATGCTGACAGGATTTCATGCTCTGCTTGTCAATAGTTGTTTAATAAAAATGTTTTGTATTATAGTGACCTTTCTCCAAACCTTATCAAATTTATTATGTAAGTTGTGTTGATTTACTCAAATTTCTCAGTTTAATAAACATGATAAATGTCATATTGCACTGGTGAAAATAAAGGATTTCGTATCACTGCAGGTAGTGATGTCACAATATCTTCTCAATGTTGTTGTCAAATGAAACTTTGGTGCATTGAAATAAAAAAAATAATCACATCTAAAATTTCGGAGTTTGATTTAAAAATCTATATAATAAAAAGCACAACTAATTGACTGAGATGAATTTCAATAAAAATGTCATTCTTGTCGACTCGACCAACACACAGTGGATATAATCCTTCTGCATTGTTTGGCAATATAAATATTTTACGAAAGGAATTCACATGGAATATGGAGTAAATGAACATGAGACCATAACACATATGTTTACTCCAACCGCAATAATTTTAATAATTGTATGGCCATTTTGGAAATTAATTCCTCGTCAGCAGCACTAGAACCCAAACATAGGAAATCCATAATTTAAAAAAAATAATTAAAATGCATAAAACCAAACAAAATATTCACTAATATGTTGATAAGTTATACTTTAAATATTACATGTATACATACTTTCCACAATTTGTAAGTTTTATTTAATTTGATCACTAATTAAAGTTCAATTAAGGGTGTCATTAACTATTTTTTATAAACAAACTTGACATTACAAGGGTATGAATTACATGAGTTTACTAAGCATTGTAGTGTGACATCCTTTAAATGAAGACAACTAGAGGCATAAAAAGTTGATAAACGTTATAACTCAACAATGAAGACATCACAATTACTCCCACTGCAAGAGAAAATTTTACTATTTTGACTCCATGAATAAAGGACAGCATGTATTAAATGCATTTACATCCAAAGAAAACCTCTTATTATTCTGATGTGCATGTAATATCTATATAGTTTTGTTTGTGATGTAATGGACATGATGGATGCCTGTTATTATGAGAAAGGTAAACTAAAACTAAATGTTTCATCAATGCAAAAAAGAACTGTAATTGTTCTACTAGAATCACTGAAAGTCCAGTTTATTGAGTTATTTTACAGTGAGCTGGCCTTTTATGTTGTTTTTACCCAGGGCAAAATATCCAACCCAGTGTATAACATTGACAAACTGGAGTCTTGATGAATTATTTATTAATAAATGACACATTATTCTTATGGTGCTTTTTCACAAGTCCAGCTCTTGATTTTTTTTAAAGTATTGTTGATTAGACATTAAACATTAATTAATCAATCAATTTTGTAGGCGTCTGGTGATGACTCAGGAAGTCAGATGTCTTCCTCCCCAGCAGCTACGTTAGATTTTCTGTATGTCCAAGACTTTTCCCATAATCCAACAGTTCATCGTAGTTCTAGTTTGATTGACTGTGGAGCTTGCAGTGAACAGTTTATAAAGATGGGCCTGCCTTCATTCAGACCAAGTTATCTGTTTCTTCTACAAGTGTTCATGGATGTGGTTCATGAAGCAGTCCGACTTCGTCTAGATCAGAGACCTAATGGTGAACCGTCTCATCTTAGTATTAGACCGGTTAGTATAGCACATTGAAGCATTGTTGATATATATTGTTGTATTTAATCAAAATAGCTAAAACATTTTTATGCCCCCATGATGAAGAGTCGGGGGGCATAATGTTTTACCTTTGTCCGTCCGTCTGTTCTTTGTTCGTTCCTCGTGTGTTCGTCTGTCTGTACAAATGAAAAACACAACTATTCATGTTTTTTTAGAAAGTTTGCAAACAAATCCAACTACTTCAAAAGACTCTAACTTACAATAAGTAGTAGATGTGCACAAACATATCTTTTGGAATATTCAAAATGGCCTCTGTTGCCATGGAAACTGAAAAAAGGTGGGAAAATTCAAAGTGCCTCAAAATGGATGAAACTTTACAGGAAGATTGCCAAGCACCCATAGAATTGATTTTCGGGCTCAGCACTTCCCTTTTACATATTTTGGAAAAAGGGGAGGCATATCATTGTGTCCATACTTGTACTGTGTCAACACCTGTATTGTGTCAACACACACTTAAATTTGCACTTGCCATTGATTCTGGGTTCAATGAGCGGGGGCATAGTTGGTTGCCATTCGGCGACAGCTCTAGTTTCTCTGATGAAATGTAAAGTTTAAATGGCTTCTGACCAGTTCAGTAAAATTTCATATTCAACATACTGTGAAAGTACTATTGTTCGTGGGGTACCAATTTACGTGGATTTCGTGGTTGACTTAAACCACGAAATTTGATACCCAACGAAATACAAATCTCCCGTTGATTTGTACTGTGGAAAGTCTCAAACCACGAATTTAAGAACCCATGAACTTACGACTTGTCTGCAATCCATGAAAATTGACATCCACGAATAAAAGTACTTTCACAGTATGTTTAATAAAGCATTGTGCTATCTTCCACCAAATCTATTGCTATGATTCTTGGTGTTTATAACTTATCATTACAGAAAAAGATTTCACCAATATATCTGATTATGACCTTATTTTATCCACTCTTGAAAGTAGCATTTTTAAAATTTAAAAATATTGGATTGGCAAGCCTCACACCTCAAATTTTTAAATTTAACTATATTACCGGATAAAATATGGTAATAAACAGGACTTAGTCTTGTGGTATGATCTTTATTTATATGACTGCCAAAAATAAATTATGAAATATCAGTTTGTAGGGATTACTGTATTAAAATGTGTTCAGTTTTGTGACTGCTAATTTCACTGTTTATAATGCAGGTATAAATTTTATAGTTACAATATTTTGTAATGCATACTTTAGGATGTGAATTTAAGTATAAATTCTTGTAGCTGTATATAGGAGGTCTGGGCGACGTAGTGGTTTAACTAGTCAGTTAACCTAGACAATCACTGTACCTTCACCTCTGTGTTGTAAGTTTGCTCTGACTTTGTAAAGATAAGGTTTGTCAAAAGTGCCCAAGGTCAATGGTTCTCTGCGTGTAATCCAGCTTCCTCTACCACTGTAACTGACCGTTAGGATCAGTTTTGCCTTAAATTTTTTACCCCACCTGCCCAATCGGGCAAGTTCTTCCCCTTCTTTACTTTCCCAAACATAATTTGACTTGCCTGACAAATCGACTGGCGCATTTTGTGAACAAGATAATAAAAGAATGGGTTTTCTATAATATAAGGCAAATAAACCATTTTGGTACCTAAGTGAAAAAAGTTTTTATGCCCCTGCCTCTAGGCGGTTGGGGGCATTAAGGTTTACCCTGCTCCATCAGTCCGTCCATATGCCCATCCGTACGTCCATCTTTTTTGTTTCCGGATGATAACTTGAGTATCCTGCATTGGATCAAAACCAAACCTGGTCACATGCTTACTTATCATCGAGACAGAACCCTATCAGTTCTGGGGTTGATGCCCTCAAGGTCAAGGTCACAGTTGCTAAAAATAGACCAAAATTTCAGTAAAATTTTGGTTTCCAGATGATAACTTGAGTATTCTGCATCAGATCAAAATCAAACATGGTCAAATGCTTACTTATCACCCAATACAGAACCCTATTGATTTCCGGGTTGGTATCCCTAAGGTAAAGGTCACAGTTGCTAAAAATAAAATAAAACTTCAATAGAATACAAAGATACCGATGTTGCATAAAAAACAGTAAATTTAGTTATGCTGTAGAAATTTTGGTTTCTGGATGATAACTTGAGTATACTACATAGGATCAAAACCAAACTTGGAAACATACTTACTTATCACCCAAGACAGAAGTCTAATGATTTCAGGGTTGGTACCCCCAAGGTCAAGGTCACAGTTGCAAAAAATAAACTAAAATTTCAATAAAATTTTGGTTTCTGGGTAATAACTTGAGTATCCTGAACCAGATCACAATAAAACTTGGTCACATGCTAACTCATCATCCAAGACAGAACCCTATCGATTTCCAGGATGGTACCCCCAAGGTCAAGGTCACAGTTGCTAAAAGTAGACTAAAATTTCAATAAAATTTTGGTTTCTGGGTAATAACTTGAGTATCCTGGATTAGATCACAATAAAACTTGGTCACCTGCTAACTCATCACCAAAGATAGAACCCTATTGATTTTTCGGGATGGTACCCCAAAGGTCAAGGTCACAAATGCTAAAAATAGACTAAAATTTCAATAAAATTTTGGTTCTTGGATAATAACTTGAGTATTCTGCATTGGATCAATACCATACTTGGTCAAATGCTAACTTATCACCCAAGACAGAAGCCTGTCAATTTCCAGGTTGGTACCCCCAAGGTCAAGGTCACAGTTGCTAAAAATAGACTAAATTTCAATAAAATTTTGGTTTCCAGATGATAACTTGAGTATTCTGCACTGGATCAATACCATACCTGGTCACATGCTTACTTATCACACATAACAGGATCCTATTGATTTCCGGGTTGGTATCCTCAAGGTCAAGGTCACAGTTGCTGAAATAGATTATTATTACATATAAGATTGTTTCTCAGATTATTTGTGAGAATTCTGCATTATATCAAAATCAAACCAGTTCCTATGCCTATTTATCACAGGAGACAGATCCTATTTTATAATTATTCAATATAGTTATGCCTTTAATGATTTGGGGTTTCAGGGGCATCACTGTCCCATGGACACATTCTTCCATTTTTTTCTTTTAAATTCTCTAAAATTACTGAGATAAGTTAATAATTTAAGATGTCTGGATTTGATGTTTATGGGATAAAGTCCCTACAAATAATTCCAAAAGTTGTGAATCTTTGTGTTTGTCTATTTATAACTTAATGTTTCCTGTATATCAAGTTTGAGTGACATTAAACCCTTCTGCTAGCTCTACGTATTAATATGTGGAATTTTAGTTCTGAAGGTTCCCGTGTTTAGTTACACGGTTCCTTTGTTTAGTTACAAGGTTCCTGTGTTTAGTTACAAGGTTCCTGTGTTTAGTTACAAGATTCCTGTGTTTAGTTACAAGGTTCCTGTGTTTAGTTACACGGTTCCTGTGTTTAGTTACAAGGCAACTCATTTCACAAATACTGATATACATTGCAAAAAAAAATAACAGGAAACATCTTCAATGGCTGAAAATCACAATGACATGTCACGATTCACCTGGAAAATACCAATAATAACACAAAGACAAAATTAACAATGATAGGAACTCGAGATAGCGGGACTTAGTACCGGATAGTAACTCGAGATAGCGGGACTTAGTACCGGATAGGAGCTCGAGAAACCGGGACTTAGTACCGGCACTATATACTGTAGCTAGCAAAAGCTTTATATTTGTTGTCAGAACCAGTTTATGGGTACCCAAATTTTACATTTAAACCTTCCCTTTATAATAATTTCCTGTCTAAAGTATGATAAACATACAAATAAAAAATAGATATCTAATTGATTGCTTTGTCAATCATCGATTCTATTTTTGTCCATTTCTACTTCCAGTATGGATTTCCTGCTCTGAGTAATAATATAAATAGCACTTTGCGTACTTGAAGTGTACCAATATCTTGATTTTTTTAGATATTTGTATGTATTATGCCAGAATATTTGTCATGAATTTTAACGTCTAGTCAAGTAACAAAAGTTTACAACACATGCAAATATTTGAGAAACGAGGTCAGTGTATTGTTTTACCATGTTTACTGGAAGTCTCATCTCTCAGTTTTGATGCCAAGTAGACTGTAACAGAATATTATAATTTTTTAAAAACTTTGCATGAAGTAAGATTATTATTATACATTACAGCTATTGAGGGAGTGTAAAGATGTTCTACAAGGTGCTGTGATAGTCAAACAGTATTATCAATATATGGTGTACGCTGTGTTTGCAGAAGAGGAGATGATGGATTTAGAACAGTTTGATCAAGATTTACGGAAAATGCTTGACGTATGTTGATTACTGTGACTTCATTGGTTGAAAATTTATTAAGCTTTCATTTGTTATAATTCAAGCACAAGTTAAGTTGTACCTTATTGATCTAATGGTGGCCATGGCCAAACAGGAAGTCAATAAATTCTGTTTTTGAATAGACAATCCGGTTATCATGAATGGTAATTTCTTTGTCACAACAACTTGAGTCACTGGATTATTATTTTATCTTTGTTCCTGTTGTACATACATCTTAAAATGGGGCATCACATATGGATCTCACAAACCTCTTCCTTGAGTGCTGTGTGAAGGGAGGGGTAGGCCTCGAGTGCTGTGGGAAGGGAGGGGTAGGCCTTGAGTGCTGTGGGAAGGGAGGGCTTGTAAGGTATTTGTACAGTCGAACATCAATGTCTCAAAGTGCAATAACTCAAACCCCATGAATGTCTTGAACCCTTTTCATGATTTTCTGGCCCTTTTTTTTCAAGTTTTAACATAGTTCTAACGTGTATTGTTGTAATCGGTTCCTTGGGTGTTACGGCCATCAAAGTTCTACTGTATATTATTGTCATGTTATATGTCATTTTAGATTTAAAATTATCTCAAGTTAAGATTAGAAGTTGCCCTCTAACAGATTCAGTGATTTTCCTACTGTATATTATTGTCATGTTATATGTCATTTTAGATTTAATGTCATCTCAAGTTAAAATTAGAAGTTGCCCTCCAACAGATTCAGTGATTTTCCTACTGTATAATCTAAGGAAGAATATGGGCTCTTACCCAGTGTAAATGTAAAACCTAATTATAAATTATAAATCCATGGTAAATAGTTTCACTGTTTTTATTCAGAAGCCAGTTCTGTTTATTACAAATTGTTGGTTACATCATCAAATTTGTTGTTTTTTACTTCAGTAATAAAAAGTTTACTTCAGATGACCATTTGCCAATTTAAATGGAGGTCATGAATTTGACCTCGCCTTTTACACACTTATGAATCTGTAGGAACTCCAGACCGAACGAATATTTTCATGTTGGCAGTATTTTGCATTGCACAATATCATGTTCTTCTTTCATAATTGATGATGTTGTTATACGAAATCTATTTAGAAGTATTTTCAATTGAAGTTTCATATGTAAGAAGGCTTGATTTCATAGTCAACGGGAATTATGTCCTTAGCTAGCTGTCAATTACTGGGAGCATTTATCAGGACAGTACCCATGTGTATTGTCTTCATGTTTTATGTACTTCATGGTAAAGGTACTCATCTTGATAAGTTAGACTTAAGACGTATTTCTAGTTTGATTTTTACTGTGAGTCTTTTTGTGTATTTATTTTTTAGCCATTCACCACACATAGGGGGAGAGTAAGGATCCAAGAAAACAAGTTTAAACCCACCGCAATTTTTGCACCTGTCCCAAGTCAGGAATATGTTGGTCATTAACTTGTCCTTGTCTTCTTATAAAATTTTAGTTTCTTGGGCCATTTAGGGCTTACTATATGATGTGAGGTTCCTCACTGTGTTGAAGACCGTGCACTGACCCTACATGCTTTGTTTTGGGTCGTTTTAACCTGGAGATGAGATGTTGTCTCCTTGACATTTACCCCATTTCCTTTCTTTTTCATAAATGTAAAAATTATTTCTTTTGACCCTTATGGTTTCCAAACTTCATTTTGAGTGAATTTCATCAAAATAAGATGACCATTTTTACCCCATTTCCTTTCTTTTTCACATTTATATGTGTATTTGGTTTGTTTTATGTCTCAATTTATTTCACATGCCAGAGTGCTCATTTATACATGTTATAAGTGATTCTTCAGTAATCAGTCAGGGGTGCAACTTAAATAAGTTATCACCAAAATCACTTAAATGAGTTACTATGAGTTACTGACTTTTTTTAAATAACTTATACCAGTTATGAAGCAATAACCTATATGAGTTACTATTTTATTAATCAAGGGACATTACTCTGTTGATAACTTCATTCAGTTATTGAGGTCTTTTTTACATCATATTAAGTTTTGTTGAAAATCTTACATATTGGTCACAGTTAAGTCTATTATTACACATGTATTAAGTAGTTCAAATTGACCTCAAGATCAATCTAATGATGGCCTGTCTAATTGATTATTATGAACCATTTCAAAGATAAAGGAGATTTAATTTCCCAAGGGTCCAATCTTTATGGGGGTTGAGGCATGTATTTCCTCTCTTTGCGCATTTATAATTGATAGGTAATTACACAGTTAAGATTCCAAACCATATGGGAAAAACTATTGTTTGCTTGAGAAAAATCTTTATCATAAAGAAATTTGTAATCAAAGTCGGATATTTTCAAGAAATCAACAATTGATAACTTAAATAAGTTATTGCTGAAAATACATGATCACTCAATTCAGTTGCTCAAAAGTACTTCATTTGATAACTTGAATAGGTTACACCCCTGACTGGTAATGTGACAACTTGTACAGTGTCATGTGATCTTGATTGAGTGAAAATTTTAAAGAACGGAATCAAAGTCAGTAATTAACAAATCACCTATTAAACATGTTAAAGGTTAGATATGTAGAAAAAATATTCCCAATTTAAATGATTTACCAACTAATTTAACCAGTAGCTTTGGATCCTGGCCCGTGTTGCAAATGACGGAGAAAATCATTGAGATCCAATGTTGCCATTCTCCAAAGTCTTGTCTTGATAAGATTTCTGATTCTAATGCAACATGTATGTAACAGGTTATTTGATTGGTAAAATTACACTATGTACATCAGGGCCTAATCTATAGTGCATTTAGGGGCCGAATTTCGGCCCCATTCCCAATACGCAAAAAAACATTTTTCCCAACTGCAAGATTTGAAATTCCCAATTTGGTTTATGTCCAACTATGTCGTTTTAGTTTCGCATTTTGTTTACATGAAATAGACTGGCAACTATCAGTTTTGGGGATACCAGTAACCTGATACTGCGGTAATGAAAGCTCAAGGGGAATGCCGAAGGCATGCTCTGGTTCCTACATTTGCGGTTTGTTTTTATGCTTATTTTTGTAAACATTTGGGTACCAGATTGTTTATTCATCTAGTTCATGTCATCACACAATTTGAAGTAGAAGTTGCCAAAATCGGCATGCAATGGATTCATAACTTTATCAAGGCACAGAAATTTAAGCAATAAAAGCTGTTTTAGTAACTTATACTAACAAAGTGTGTGAAACGAACTGTTTGTTTCATTAACTATGTATATACGTTAAACTTCAGTTTTCATTGTGTTGGGCTTTATATTTTCAACTTATAATGGAAAAATTGATTTTTTTAATTAACTGACACCGTTAGTAAAACCCATCTGTGTGTAGGGACAGCCCAAGCTAGTTGACATTTCTAAAAATTATAAAAACTTCTAGAATTGGAAGTTTTGCACTATAACTAAGCTTGATAATGTAATTTCTTTATTACATGATCACTTTGAACAAGCTTTGCAGTAAAAAAGACAGTAAAAAGAAAGCACACATTATACAAATCAACTATTGTATGTACTACTTTTTTCCCAATTTTGACCAAATCGCATGAATTTTCCCAATTTTAAAGGCACAGGACCCTGTGTACAAAAGGTGGGATTAACCCCTGTACATGCCTCGGACAAAGTAGAGGTTCCCTGTCTAGTCTGGTTCCCTGTCTAGTCTTGTTCCTTGTCTAGTCTGGTTCCCTGTCTAGTCTGGTTCCTTCTCTAGTCTGGTGCCCTGTCTAGTCTGGTTCCTTGTCTAGTCTTGTTCCTTGTCTAGTCTGGTTCCTTGTCTAGTCTGGTTCCTTGTCTGGTCTGGTTCCCTGTCTAGTCTGGTTCCTTGTCTAGTCTGGTTCCCTGTCAGGTCTGGTTCCTTGTCCACTTACAACTACTTTTTATAGATAAGACATGAAATTGTTTGGTTGCATTTTAATTGCAATAACACATGCCTGTCAACCTTCCCACTTTCTGGGGGTTTTTGAGTGAAAATCTCCATCCAGGCTCCGAAAATCAGAAGTTGAAATTCCAAATAAACGATACTTTAAGACAATTAAACAACCAAGGAAGAGTTCAATATAATGATGAAACACATAAGAACACTATAAACAACAAAAGCATACCATTAGACCCCCTATAGCCAAGTTATAAGGAGTTTCCTTTTTTGACTTGTAGCAAAATCCTCCATGGCGATTTTCAAAAGTTGGCAGGCATGATGAAAGTTCATTATTTGAATGTCCAGGAGCGTCAATCTTGATTTGATGTTCAAAAATATCTGCTTTAAGGATCCGCTACATGTCTCCTGTAAATTGAACTTTTGACTGCCAAATCTTCAATGTTGACCCAGACATTCAAATAATGTACTATTAATTGATTAGGCCATAATTAGAAATAGTCTTGATTTTTATCCCTGCCAGTCCTGATTTTTTCACCCGTCTTAAACAATTTTATTTTGATATTTTGGCAAGTTTTAATAAATTTCTTTTAAAATGACATTTTTCAAAAAATTTGAAAAAAAGGAAAAATTCACCCGCCTGCCCCTTATTTCGAGAAAAAATGGATGAGAATCTAGGATTTTTTTTATTATCTCCCTTAGTGTTTGAAATATAGATATCCACTGTGCAATAGGATTTTTTTATTATCACCCTTAGTGTATGAAATATAGATATCCACTGTGCAATAGGATATTTTTATTATCACCCTTAGTGTATGAAGTATAGATATTCACTGTGCAATAGGATTTTTTTTATTATCTCCCTTAGTGTATGAAGTATAGATATCCACTGTGCAATAGGATTTTTTTGATTATCTCCATTAGTGTATGAAGTATAGATATCCACTGTGCAATAGGATTTTTTTTATTATCACCCTTAGTGTATAAAGTATAGATATCCACTGTGCAATAGTCATGATAGTATTTATATATTTTTAAAGAAAGACTGAAACAGAACATCAACTGGAATTGTATCAGAATTTTTTTGTTTTTCAGGAATATCTCTCCTATCTACAGACATGGTTGTATATGCTACAAAACTTGCCAGATGCTTCTAGAAGTTTGAAAAATGTATTAGACACAGAATGGACATTTACCAAAGGAATTTGTCCATATATCATTGGTGGAGAGGCAGAGGCTGGGAAGAGGTTTAGGTTGGTTTGATGTATATTTTTCTGGTTTCAAGGTCTACATTAATTATTGAATTGGCATTCAATTATAGATGTAGACAGGAATAAAAGCCCTGTCCTTGGTAAACTGGAGTTTTCTATGTATCATGTGTGTTTTTGTCACATGTACATTCACTCCATATCCTTTCATTTTTCCTATGTACTGGTGTAGGAGAATGAATTCAGGGGATGGATTAGTCTTCTTATGTTTAAAAATATTGCAGTCGAGTGTGATTTTTAGCTCACCTGGCTTTGCCAGGGTGAGCTTCTGCCATCACTTGGCCTCCATCATCCGTCCTTCCGTCTGTCGTAAACCTTTCATTCAAAGATCTTCTCCTCTGAAACCACTAGTCCAGTTGGAACCAAACTTGGTCACAGTAGTCCTTAGATGGTCCCCTTTACAAATTATATCCATCAGGTCTGTACCTCATCCAAGATGGCCACCAGCAGGGAACATAGTTTTAACATTGGACCTATGGAAAAGACATTAAAAAATCTTCTTTTTAGAAACTACCAGTCCAATTTTAACCAAACTTAGGCACAATAGTCCTTAGATGGTCCCTTCCAAAAAAGGTATCCGGCAGGTCTGTTACCTCATCCAAGATGACTGCCAGCATGGAACATAGTTTTAATATTGGACCCTATGGAAAAGACATTCAGAGATTTCTTTTCCAAAACTACCAGTTCAATTAAATCCAAACTTAGGCACAATGATCCTTAGATGGTCCCTTCCAAAAAAGGTATCTAGGAGGTCAGTAACTCATCCAAGATGGCTGCCAGCAGGGAACATAGTTTTTGCATTGGACCCTACAGAAAAGACATTCAAAGCCCTTCTTATCAGAAACTACCAGACCAATTATACCTCATCCAACATGGCCGCCAAAGGGGAACATAGTTTTAACATTGGACCCTATCGAAAAGACATTCAAAGATCTTCTAGTCAGAAACTACTGGAGCAATTATAACCAAACTTAGGCACAATGGTCCTTAGATGCTTCCAATAAAGGTACCTGGTAGGTCCGTTCCTTATCCTAGATGGCCACCAGCAGGGAACATAGTTTTAATATTGGACCTTATGGAAAAGATATTCAAAGGTCTTCTCCTTTGAGAATTGGAACCAAACTGGGTCACAATAGTCCTCATCCAAGGTTGCCAGCAGGAAACAGTTTTAACATTGGATCCTATGGAAAAGACGTTTCAAGATCATCTTCTCAGAAACAACCAGTCCAATTATTACCAAACCTAGGCACAATGGTCTTTAGATTGTCCTTTCCAAAAAATGCATCTGGCAGGTGATCAAATATGGCTGCTAGTAGTAACATAGTTAAACATTTGACACTTTGGAAAACACATTCTAAGATCTTCATGGAAACTACTAGTCCAATTAGAACCATACTTAGTCACAATGGTCCAAAGTTAGATAACTACAAAAAAGTATCCTGCAGATCCATTCCTCATTTAAAATGGTCACCAGTGGGGACATAGTTTACATTGGATTCCATTACAAGAATTAGGTCTCTGAAATAACTAATCGAATTGGAACTACGCTTGATCACAAAAGTCATGTGACTCGTTCAAAATTTGTGTCTCCCATGTCTGCATCCAATCCAAGGTGCCCACAAACAGGAAACATAGTTTGACATTGGACCCTATAGGAAATGCCATTTTTCTCTCTATTTCAGGGATGGTTCAGGTGAGCGATACAGGCTCTTGAGAGACTCTTGTTTTTTTTATTACGCCCCTGCCATCAGGTGATGGGGGCATTAAGTTTTACCCTTGTCTGTCCATCCGTACTTCTGAAAATTTTCGTCAAGATTTCACAGCTTGTGTATGCAGTAATGATTTGATATTTGGTCTGAAGCTTTGATATGTTGAGATGTACACTGTCTCCCTTTTTGAAGTCTGTCACTCAACTTCATCCTTTTTGCCAATATATATTATGTGGGGGCATCTGTATGCCATGGACACATTTTCTTTTATTTCATATATGCTGTAGTAACCAGTAACACTGACACAGATTAAAACTGGACATTGATTGTGATATCAGGTTAGATTCTATAAATATGTATTTTTAGTTTGCTGCAGTGAAGGTGTCTATATCTGTATTTACATGTAGGTACTGTACAGCTCACACGGATGAACGCAAAGTCCTTGTTTTTGGGTGGATTTTCGCGACGTGGACTGATTAGCTAAGTCCGTGTAGCAGGGTGGACGATTGCCGACTTCCACATTAAATTACGTGACCCAACGTGGACAAATTTTTGAAAACGGAATCCTCGTGGA
>MJUU01028961.1:0-15185 GCA_002080025.1 Modiolus philippinarum
GATGTTCATTGTTGTTTTGGCAAAGCGCCAATCTCTATTCGTTTCATACAATCACGTGACTTGCAAGTGCGGTATTGTGCGCGTTTTGATATTTTATTGAACAATTTTAAACCACATTTATTCCAGGTTACATTAGAACATAACAAATCATAATTCGGAAAACGACCTTATTTCAAACCCATCATTTGGCGGTAATTGTCAGGTCCTATACCCCTATGCCTCTGGCCAAAGGTCAACCTTGGTGTCCACGACCACACTAACTTCATCAGAAAGAGTTTTTTTTTTTTGTCCAAATCACCAACCCCTCCTTTTTGTATTGTCTATGTCGGTATCCTGTTTTTGCAGGGTTTTAGAACATCTAGTAGTTTATCCATATATGAGATGTGGGCAGGTGGTTTTTGAAATTATGAAATAAATAAGATGCAAAAAAATTTGAAAAAAAACGATAGTGTGTCCTTTTGAGATAGTCTCTTAAGGGAGTAGACCTGGGGTAGGAGTAGATAACTCGGTTTTTCACTTTTTTATTACTTACACAAACAAATAGAATCATTACAATAGGTATTATCAAAAATTAAAAATTTAAAAAAATTTCCACACAGCAAATTAATATTAATTTTGTCAAGAAAACAAATACCCAACATCCAGTTATTTATAATGAGTGCACTTTACTCTAGATTTTTACAATGCTGTCCAAGGATGATGAATATATGTAAGTCGGATTTCTTCCAAGGGAGGTAATTTATAGTACAAGTACAGATTCAGCAATCTTATTGATTTTTACCCACTTTATTTTAAAATAAGAAAAAAATGTGACGGTAGAATTTTCTAAAATTTTAATATATCTTATATATACTAGTTTTTTTTTCTATTCTCAGTTTTGGGTGAAAATTAAACGACAGAATGTTTTACAAGAAGTGTTTAATGGTGATCAAAATAGAGTAAAAATATCAGCCTAAACTATTCAGAACACCCGTGTATTTCAGTTCAAACTAGTTATATTTACTATCATTATTCATGCTTACTTTCACACATGTCTAAACTACATAATTTTGCATTTGAAATAATTCTAGATCAAATACAAATTTAATTAGAGCCAATT
Organism: Modiolus philippinarum; assembly: GCA_002080025.1. Lineage (NCBI taxonomy): Eukaryota > Metazoa > Mollusca > Bivalvia > Mytilida > Modiolidae > Modiolus > Modiolus philippinarum. The sequence continues at coordinate 1,100 of MJUU01028961.1, forward strand.
TTATACACCACAATCAGGTCCTGAACGGACCAAATAATATGAGGAAACAGGGTATCTTTGATGACCACGAGATATAAAACGGGACGGTAAAAATTGTTGAAAATTGCTGAAAGTCGACACGAACATGTGTAGTTTTTATACAGAAAATATTAAGAAAATTAAACGAGTGGAAAATTTTTGGCTTCCCCAGGTCTACCCCCTTAAGAACAAGTACAAATATAAAAGCTCTGGTATATCAGATTTTTGACTGTATTTTTAGGAAATGTGAAACAAAATTTAAGCAATTATTTTGCAGACCTCTGGTATGATATTGGCGAATCTGAGCATCAAATTAAAAAAAAAAACTCGACAATTTCGTCCAAATGAGACAGACAAATGTTTTATTTTATTTTTTTTCATTGTTATCTAATTTTGATTTATGTTCAATGAACTCCGATTACAAAACTGACTTATGAAATCATAGACATTTATCCTCTTTAAATTAAGTGAGGACAGAACGTCAATATAGTACGAACAATCAAAGGACAATCTCAACCCCGGCGAAGTAAAAAAGGAGGGACATAAAATGAGAACGGCGCAGAAAAATGAAGACACATACATATACAAATCATACTTCAATTTATTATTAACAGTTTAGAAGAAAATGTTTGACTGTTGCCAGAAGTGTAAACGAAAAGCAAATCTCTTTTAAGTAAAGATGTCGAAATTTTTCACTAAACAATAGATAAAAGAGAGAAAGCCAAATTTTTACATTGTTCTCAGTGGATTATTTAAGCAATAACAGTACATTATTTTAATATCCGAGGGCGTCAATCGTAGATTTGACGGTCAAAAATGCAGTTTATAGGCGACGCACAGCGGAGCCTGTAAACGGATATTTTTGACCGTCAAATCAAGATTGACGCCCTCGGATATTAAAATAATGTACTGTTATTGCGATTCTAATGCAATAAAACAATATTTTTGTCGTATTTTTGTCAAAAAGGGAAAAAATGAAAAATCCGCCAAACGACGTTAAAATCTTTTGTGTTGAACGTCGTCATAACAACACAACGTCAGAGCTTCACTTTAAATGCATTTTAACAAGCGGAGGACATTTTTTGGTTTGCTGTACGCTTCAAATCGTAAGTAATCGAGATTAAAATGTGTTTTAACGATAAAAATATGTTTAGATTTGCTTTATTGACGAGATTGGATTTTCAAAATGGCTACCAAATGGCGGCAAAACGCGGAACCTACTCTGTCAGAGGCATGTAGATAGAGTATTTGACGGTCACTTTTGACCAATGAAATCTACTGTTACATTCATGTTGCATTAGAATAACAAATTGATGTCTGCTTTAGGTAGAGCTTTGATGTGTTCTGCCCCNCCCCCCCAAACAGATAAAAAAGAAGAAAAATGGTCGAATGATTTATAGAAATGGAATTGATATTTTAAATAGAACCCATTCGTTACTTTTGGCCAAGAGAACTTAAATGAAATAAATGCATAGGAGTTTAGAGAGTTTACTTCATTTTTTGAAAAAAAAGTATTTATATCTAATTTAAACATGTATCTGACCGACCGATAAGGAATGGACTACCAGACATTGACAATTTTAATTGAAGTGAAATTTTAAAACTCTGCCCATTTGTGGATTATTTTAATTTAGAATTTTTTCTGTATTAGGATTTTTTCTACAGAAAAAGAGGAAAAGGAACTAGAGAAATCAAACTTTTGTTGCGATATACATCATTTTGACACTCTATTTAATATGTCTAGAATGTTGCCTAATTGGGTTACAGCTACTTGTATTTTTAATACACAATATCCACTAATGGACATTTCTGACATACAGATGTCTTAATTTAGAACAGCAACAGATGCATATATCATTGTGACGTTTTTGACAGTTTAGTTACTCTCTTGTGGGTGCTTGCAAGGAAGGAGGAGTATTTCATGGCACCTTTTTCTTTCTTCAATTTTAATACGAGGGGAAATAAGGACTTGTGTAGGGAGAGTGATTTAAATGATATTTTTCTTACTCATTTTGAACATTAAACTATTTTTTTTTTATTTTTGCAAAACTGGTGAATCTGATTATAAGAAATTTTTGATTAACTGAAGTTTCGATTAGTATTTAGTAGTTATCAATCTTTCTTGAGAGAGTTTTCTAGCGCTAATTTTTGAACTGGATCAAGCATCTTTCGACTTTTTGTTTTGCAATATCTACTAAGTTAAATTTTTCACAAGGTTGAGCCTTCATTTATCTGAATATTTACGAAATTTTTTTTCTAAGTTTTAAATACACGTTGTTTCCATTTTGGGATCAATTTTCTATTTACTAGGAGATCATATGTATAAAATAATATGACTTTTGGGAAGTATTACACAAGTTCTTAATCTCCATGCTTCTAGTTATGCAGGTTTAATAAATATAAAAGTTTTTAAGGCGGTAAATATGAAGGCTAAATTTGTTATTATGTATAGATTCTTTTTAATACCGACCGGCCGGCAAGAAAAATAATCATTTTAACATTGTTACAAGCATGAGTTCGTACTGTCGGCCGAGAAGGAATTTTTTTGGCTGGATTTCTTAGAGTACATCAAGTTGGAAGTCAGAGTAAAATGGCAGATCGTATCTTACTCGTGAATAGACAACATCGCATGTACTAGTTCCTAGCTAACGTTATAATATATAAACTTAATTTCAATTTCTTTGGTGGTATATAGGTCTTTTTAAAGATATTAACATCGAATGGTTTTCTGATTCACATTTTTATCAATTATCAAAAACAATTTGAAGTTGAAAGTTTTATAAATTATCAAAAATAGTTTGAAGTTGAAATTTTAATGAAAAAGATCTCTGAAGGCTCAAGTAAAGGATTCATTATGGCAAATGTTTTCTTCTAGTCCAACTTTCATTAACATTCTATAGATTTTATTTCAATTTTAATAGTTTGATTTTCCCCAAAGGAAACACATGCTATCTGAAGATATGTAAAAGTAATAACTGAATGAAAATGCGACATCCCATCGTATCAATGCCCCGACATACATTTTTATAGATCATCTATATCATCTTAAAACTTGGAAAAAGAAGACCATAATCCCACAGCTTATATTATTGCATTTTTGCGGATTGATTACGAAAAAGCTACGTATGATCAGTGGAACTTTAAGATACGATCTTTAAACTTAACGTTCTCATTAATTTATGCCACAACTTAAGACGGTATCATCCTGTCTCTTACAGTTTATAAGGAATACAGACACTATTATTATTAGTTGTTTATCTGAGGAGGTTCCACACATGCATGACGGCACTTGAGTCTCCGATTAAATGGGAATGATTCATCGATCCTCAAGTTTATATATGGATAGAAATGTTTGAGAAAGCCAAGAATTGTACTTAGGTCCTAACAGTATATGTACCAACATTGTTAAGCATGACGGCAGGCTTATGTGGCTGACGGCTCTCGGGATGATACATGTAATGCGACCTTGGGCTGATAAAGGGTGTGATATAAAAATGCCATGTAATAATCTATAATTATATCATGATTAGTATATAGGGATAGTAGACCGGAAGTTGACTTGTGCATGTTTTTTCGTATGCTTTCGGCAGTTGTCATTGTATTGTATTTCTGAGGATGTCTTCTCGTATGCTTTCGGCAGTTGTCATTGTATTGTATTTCTGAGGATGTCTTCTATTAGGTCCGCGTTCATACAGGGAGATGATTTTTTGTTGATCTGTGGGTTTCTGCTATTATGTCTGCGCTCATAAAGGGAGATAAATAATGCATGTATTTCCCCGCGTTTTTTTCCGTGAGTGTCTTCTTCCAGGTGCGCGTTCATAAAGGCAGTTTACTCTTGCTGGGAACTTCTGCGCTTTTATCTGGATATTATATATTACGTCTGCGTCCATAAAGGGAGATAACTCTTGCTTTATTTTTTCCTTGTTGGGATAACATGTATGGACACGTCTGAACGAGTCCCATCGAAACAAAAAAGGGATTGAAGGTGTACAGAATGTGGACCAATCAGAGAAATCAACCAATCACAACACATAGTTTTGACAAATCACTATTCTTTTTCCATAAGTAACTGATTGTCATCGAAACAAATTACTTGGACAATATAAATCCCAAACCGGCTCTTCCGTCGTCTTTTTTAGAATGGCTCATTCACTTGCCAAGAATCGTGTCCTGTTGGTGAAGGAGACTCCAGTCGATGATGTCCTGAACATGATAGAACAGATTATGACAGCATAAGAAAAATAATTTGTGGCCTGTTCGAGTCCGCGTGAAAAACGCACAGAGGCTTTGCTAGACTTGCTCCAAAATCAGGACCTACAGCTGTCGATGCCTTTTGCCATGCTCTGATTTTAAGGCCTTGTATCCGCAATGAGAAACGAAGACACAGAAGATATGGAGATACGTTGTCCGAAGCTGTCCTCATTTCATTTGGGAGAAGAAGTCTACCTGGAAGTCAGTAGCAAATGTGTCACATTAAAGAGTGTTATACAGAGGTGGTGTGGTGGATCAGCCCGAGATACGTCCTCGACGATCTGGATGACGCTGTCTATTTCTTAAAGCATAACAGATATGAGTCGTCGGATAGACATCTAGATGGCAACGTGTACGTAAGAGCAGAAAGTCTGTCTTTATACATGGAATTCTGGTATAAAGTAAGCATACAACTAGATTTTGAGCAGTTCGAGAAACTGAAAGTTATCCACCTTTCTGCGGGAGCTGAATATTCGTGTTCCATGTGAATTTACCAGAGGCACTGTAGTGCAGCGAGTGTACTCCAAACAGACCAGAGATGGACTTAAAAAAATCAAGACTTATAAACAAACAGCTCTTTTCAGAGCGACCCAGATGTTTAAAAAAACACCTTGAGGCAATTATCGACACCCTTTTTCACTTATTTGTATAGGACTTTTCTTTTTTTACTCTCAAAATGTACGTTTTTTCCATCATTGACAGATCCCGATTTTGCTTGTAGACATATATGGCTAAACTTAAAATGGGTATGGAGGGTTTGTATCCGTTTTAGAGGGACGGGTTAAGAGACATACCTTTATTCTTATTTTGGAAGCAAAACTTGAAATATTTTTTTAAATGAATACCTTTTTAAATTATGTAAAAGGACTGGTAACGAATAAATTTGTGAATTAAAAATATCTCCATTCACAATTGGCTCTCAAATTTGCTTCATTATGGCTGAATGATTTGATTGTGATTTGTTATCTTTACTTACTATTGACATGGCTGAAATAGATCTCAGAACACTTAGGGTAGAAATAAAATTGAGTCAACATAATTATTTCAGTACAAAGAACAAACCTTTAATTAGAGGATATTACACAACAAATAGTTCTGAAGATGATGACAGTTGAGCTACATCAAGTTCATGAGGTGATCAGAAACATCAGACTTCTTGCAACAACGACTAAGTTAATACAATATATTGAGAAGCAGCTACTTCTTCTGTACAAACTTAAGACCACACATAAACTCATAAGGAACAGTTGATCAAAAATAAAACGGTATAGACAAGTTTTCCACAATTCAAACACTTTTTTTTAACACTGATGAACTTTTTTTCTTAAATAAGACACAAAAAATTAGATGTGTAAATACAATGCACACTTATTTAATTTTTATAAACATGAATACTATAGAATATGCATACCTGGCATTGTAAAATTGAAAAAAAAAAACAACTTCAACTTCTTTGCTTCATAGAAAATTATACAGTACGTCCATATTTGTGTGAACTCAATGAGAATTCAACGATAATCAAATCAGAAAATAGTACGACAAATCAAAGTTTCAAAAAACAGTTCCAATAAAAGTTTCTGTAGAAACAAAAGTCATTTATTATAATAGAGTTCAACTCGGTGACGAAGCTGCCACTCAAGTTTTGCCCCAATGATAGAAAATGTAACAAATCGAAAATAAACGCTTTCTCTGTCAATCGTCTCTGTAGCAATCATAATATTGCATGTAATCATGCATCATGTGAAAAAATGTTCCAATTCACAAATCTATTGCTTTATCCGAGGGATTCATGGTGGAAGAAAATGTAAAAAAATAATGGCAAAGGGATATTGACAGTAGATGCTGTTTCCTGTGATGCCTGGATTAACATTAAGAAAGTTTGCAATAATGCAGTTAGAATCAAGATTAAGCATTACATTTGCTTCGTCCACAAAATGCACAACTTCCAAACTCATATCAATTTTCTCATATTAAATGAAGGTTAAAATACATTAACCTTGAAAAAGGGCCAGTACACTCATTTAGGGAAAGAGGGTACAGAAAGAACTATTACGAATATACAAGCGTACAGCGAGACCGACTTTGTCAAGACCGCTTCCCAATGTTTAAATAATATTGTTGACCGATTTCGGAATTAACATCTTACATGTCGCATTGTGTCTGCAGTTTGCGAAGCTCACAAAACATCTTTCAAATTTTCATTTCTACCGTACAGAAAATATTTGGAATATCATACAGCGATATAATTAATTGAAAGCAATAGTAACCAAGGACTTTTCGTTTCAAGGCAATTTCTCTGACACATTTAACCAGTAATCTGTTACGGTTTCAGAGTTGCTTACCATAATGAGGGAGACAACCCTGTTACTAAAACTATATCGGGTTCACCGGGTCAGTCTGATCGAGCCTTGGCCCAGCCGATGAATGAAACTAATGAAAATTTTCGTACTGGAAATTTCTGTGGTATTTGTGTATTGAAATCATTTTCAAAAGGTATTTGAAGAGAGGCTCAGGTTGCATAAAGATAAGATTGCTGAAACATCCAATTAAAATGTACAATTACCTAGCTTTGATACATATTTCACAAAATAAATCGCTATAAAGTCGTTAATTAAAATTGACAATATACAAATACTAACAAACGACTATAGTATCATCTACCAGTTACATGTCATTACTTTTTATAAATAAAATGCATTGATTAAATTTATTATTTTTTTATGAGAATTTTATTTCTACCAGAAGGAATAAAAAAAATTACAACACTTAATTAGACAATGTGCATATCAAAGGAAGACATAGTTTGCATAAGGAATTACGATTTTATTTTATTCATCAAGATATGGATTTATTACAAATATTTCATAAATATTTTCCTGAGCATTTCATTCAAATGTAACATTTTCAAGAGAGAATAACATTAATTCCTGAAACATTATTTATAGTGACTCCATTATTAACAAGATTTTTCTAGAACAACCCTTCTTGAATACATGTATTATATTTAATCAAACTTAATACAACTTTTTTTTAACTTGTTACAATAGCTCACATAGACAAGAATTCACACGATCTTTACAGAAGTTTCAACATTGTTAAATAGTATTTTTCTTGGTAGTTTGTCAGATTTCTGGATTTTAAATTTATTTTAAATACAATTATCAATATACTTTTCATATACAAATCAAGTTGAATGCATAAAAACACATTTCTGTGTAGAAGAGCAGCAGTTCTTGCATTTTGAACTTTTGAGATATCCTATCTCAGATAATTGTCATATTTGATATAGCACGAGTAAGTGGATGTTCAGAGGCGGACAATTTTTTTTTGTATATGGACTACTTTACTATTTCATCACGCGTCACATTTATTTCACAATAGAAAATGCATAAACTACCATCAGCTCTCTTTAGAACTCCCAGAAATCAATGTCAGTAGGAATAGGTGCAAGAATTTTTTTGTGATGCAAGGATTTCTTAGAAAAAAATCATATCTATGAGCCTAAGGTATTTCCCTACTGTTGATATATTTATCCTAAAAAAAAAACAGATAGTAAGAAATGCTAAACTGTGTCGTGCCACCTTAAAGCAATTAAAATAATTATTTTGCCCTCTTTGAATAATTGCATGCATAGAACGCTGGATATTAATAATTTCGGTTTATTGGATATTGAAATTTAGTTATTTTCATATTGGTAAAGAATGTTCTGAAGTAGATTTTAAAAAGTCAAACCAAAACTTTCAACATGTCATGAAACAGTTACCCACGCCTTTTGGTTTCAATTTCATATACATACAATAATGGGACATTTGAAATACGAAAGTGAAGAAAAAGACTCAATTTCTGAAACTATCACAATACATACATTGTAAAGAAGTTAAACTGACATTATATTTGCAATATGTTCAAATGCCACCTAATTTAATAAATTATATTAAAAGAAATAATAAAATCAATTATAAAATCAATGGTTGCTGATCCTTTACTTTTCTGTTTTTTTTCTTTCTTTCTATATTTTAATTCATAATTTTTCATTAAATTCTCATTGATGAGAACATAACAACATTGGCTTCTTATGTTTACAAGGATCTAGAGGAAAAGTTGGATTCCCAGGGTAGAAAGAACACAGAAAGTGTCATACTAGTGAATTTGCATAATTGAAAGATTTCATTGATGACTGCATGAATCACAGATGTATCATTAAAAGTCAGATGTAGAAACTGTAATAACTGAGCATAAAGGGTTGGGCATTTCAATAAGGATTTTACTACTTGCAGTAAAAAACAAAGTGGGCCTCCGAATGGTTAGGGAAGGGATAACATACAGGTACAGGTAACAACAAATGAAATCAAACCATGGCAATCATTTTGTCCGCTAATTGAAAATATTGCCGACTGTTACTTACCTTTAGACATGGTAACATCAAATAAGCTGTGTTTCAAATTAAACATTTTTTACCACACATCCTATTCAAGAGCCTGTAATCCGGAGGACACCATATAATCTAGTGACAAATTGGTAACATTGAATTTGAATAAAATTCAAGGAAAACATAATCAAAATAAAGTCTGTAACAAGAGATGCAAGTGTTCGATTAGGTAAAGTAAAAAAATTCGGGCACAAACATACGGTACTTTCAATGATTTGTACACCGACTGTGTACTTGACCAAAAATGTGATTGTTTTTTTTTTTTAATATATACGGTACTTTCAATGATTTGTACACCGACTGTGTACTTGACCAAAAATGTGATTGTTTTTTTTAATTATATCGGGGTTTTGACAAAGATGAATGTTGGCAAAAATAGGCAACTTGAGTGCGATCCCGAGTTAAGCCAGAACTAGTATTCATTCACAAAATCTGTAAAGAGCAAACTATTGTCGTATCAGCATGGTCAACAAAGAAAAAAAAATCCCTGTTTCTGTGGTGATCATAAAATTTGCTTGTCTGTTGTGCAAATTTGTACCGCATAGAAATTATCTTAAAACGAACAAAAACTCAGTTCGGTATTAAATAAGTCTCTTTCTATGGACATTTTAAACAAAATTTACATCTGAATGGGTAGATTTTTCCAACAGCAGGCGCGATTTTTACATTACCGTACTATTTACAAACGTCGCTGGCGACAAATTCGTTCATTTTTTAAAATCAATTTATTTAGCAAGATTTAAATGGATCAAATTTAAACTAGTTTCTTATATTGTTAAAGTTAAACCAACATTTCTGCTATTATGTTTTCAATATGTAACACATTCAGTTTCTTACTTGTATAAAGCTATATGGTTTTATATTGATATTTTATATATTTGTTATAATTGTTTAATATACTTTATAGTTTATAGCTGAAATATTGCTGAAGTTGGCGTAAAACATCAATCAAGCTTCAAACCAAAGCGAGAGCTTGCATCACCGTATTTTCACATAAGCCCCCAAGTCTGTTCTCTACAAACGCAATTTTAATGGATATTGTCAATCCGCCCGCCATTGAGATCCGGGAAATCATGAGTTATGCTCGAAAAATTAAGGCCTAATTTTTTCTAAATGTACTCCGTTATTTTATTTCTTCGATTATTTTCCGTTCATACTTGCCTTAAATAATTCTGAACGGAGAACAACTCGAAAAAATAAAGTACAACGTCATTTGGCAAGCTGAAAAGGTTACCAACAAAAACAAAAACCAATAGGAGAATAAACCAGGGATTGCAATATACGCATGGGAATCCTTAATTAAGTGAAATGAATGATTATGCAATAAATGTAAACAACTAACAAACAAACAAGTCTTAATGTCTTACCTAAAAAATGCAATATATGTCCTAAGATTTTTATTAAGATTCAACTAAATAATTAATAATTACTGTTAGTATTCTGTGGTTTTGTCTGTTCTATAATTTCTTTTTGTTTACTTTTCGATACCGAAATGGACAACTATATTTTTGCAGATTCTGATTGGTCAATATTTTTCTATGGAATGTCAGTCTATAGTCAGCTTCAAAACTAGTCTTGTCGAATCAGCTGTGTTATTGTTTTTATTCTCAGCTCTTTTCTTATTCATAAATTCTTTTGGAAATGTTGATTTTGTAATTATTATAACAATTAAACTGACATTTGTCCTATTATGTTTTTTTTATTTTATTGTATAAAGCTGTAATGGTTTTATTAATATTTATTAAAATTGTTCAATTAGTTAACAGTTCTCACCATAATATAGCTGAAATATTGCTGAAGTTTGCGTTAAACATCAATCAATCAATCAGTAAACTGCACACACCTTAACTGCATTTGATTGATTAGTTAGAGTTTAACGTCCAATGAGCAATATTTCAGCTATATCAGGACGAGAACAAGTTAATCAATTCAAAACAAATGGTAAGTAAAAGAAGAAAGAAATAAAGGTGGAAGGGACAACCGGGCCAACGACTTTTGATTGCCACTGGAAAAGGGGAGAAATGGGTAGGGGCAGGAAATTTAGCCTTCTATACGACACCCAGTGCGTCTGCTCTCTTTAGAGAAATATAGAAGGGGTCTTTATACTGCATGGAGCGTGGCGTTTCTCCACACAGTTTGGCTACAATGGTTCGCGGTCAGGCTTTCCGTATTATGACCTGACTACCCCGCAAAGACGGGGCATTCCCCTATCCACCACCTGGGGACGCGCCCGGCAGTTCTGTAGCCAAAGCCCCTGAAAACCTATTCAGGTGCCGGGAATTGCATTTGATGAATTATTGATGAATCATTATTTAATTTCGTGTATGTTACAAGTGTATGCCATATAAATTCAGTATCATGCAATTGATTGTTTTAGGTGCCACTAATAAACATGGCTAACGATCGTGTTTTCGAGAAATATATTAACTGCTCGTAGATTTACTTATTTTGTCAAACATGAAACTCCTCATGATGAAAAAACATTTTCAATTACAAAATACTAAAGTTACTGTGAATTTAGTTGCTGCATATGCGCGTTTCGATAGTGCTGATAAATTTAACACATTTTGAATGCAATTTAGAGCACTTGTTGCTAATCATATAAATTACAGTTGATTTGGATTTTCTATTTAATTGTTCTCCTTCAGCTTTTACACATACACAATATGTAATTTGTTTTTCAGCTTTTACACATACGCAATTCGTTTTATAGATCTCTATATGTTTTCATTTGATAAGCACTAAAGAGATAAAATTATTCTTATTGCAATAGTAAAGTGGCAAAAAAAAAAAAAAATAGTAATGGTGGATTACATGATACCCCGCCACGTTTCACAAAATTTCGAAGTATCAAGGGGCATAACTCCAGAACCCCTTGGACCTCTGAACCCATATTCGAACTCGACCTGAGTTTTGTGGTGAACAAGCTACATACCAAGTTTGAAGACTATGTTATTCCGTTCAAAAGTTATCAGTCGGAAACCTTCGGGGGACGGACGGACGGACACACGACTGAGGGCATCACATAATACCACGCCACTACGTGTGGCGGGGTATAAAAAATAGATCGGACGTGACCATTAATTCTATTGCCATAATGTAAGCACTTACACGTTCCTCATGATAAGTCTCTCAAATAATGAAAAAAATTATTAAGTTTGCTTTTTCAATAGCTCACTTGGAACTTCATCCTTTTTGCTGATCGAATTGAATTATCTGGTCCAACCATAAGTTACCTTGTTATATGGAGCGCTGATTAATATATATTTCAGGTGTGTTCACATAGTCTGAAAACACACTTCTTATAATTCAATACCAAAATAAGCAAGGGATTCAAAAAAATAGTAGATAGTCTTTATACTAGTATTGTGCAAATATGACCAAGTGATGACTAATGAAATGAAAAAGATAACACGAAACATCTCCAATTGATGAACATTACATTTGCATGCCACAATCAACAAGGGAATTGTGAATTGTGGCATTAAATCTGGTAGAAGTGAAGAATAATTTAGGAGATAACTGTAATGTATTTTTAGCTTGAAATACAAAACGTAAAAACAAGACGTTTTCAGTCGGGCTCCACGCTTCAGTTTCTAATGGAATTCAATAAAATAGAGTTTAGAAGGTAGGCAGTTTATTTTATTTGATTTCTTTTAAATGAATAACTGATGAACTGCACAGTTTCAAAGATGGCGGGCCATCCTTAGTTACGGCTTTTTGATTGCGGATTTTACAGCAGATGTTATCAGATTCACTGTTACAAAAATAATAGAATCTTATATCTTATTTCAATAAGACAATCCCAACACAATATTCGTTGTCGCCAACCGAGTTGCCCTTTGCTAAAAACGATAACACTAAAAATCAAACGTTCAGTAAGGTCGTCTTGACATGCAACAGGGACAAAAATTAGAAATATGTTGATCAAAAGTGAAGAGAAAAAAAAATCAAAGATTATGCATTGCCTGTTGAATAATTAAAATTTAAATTGATATTGTTGTTACATTTTATATATATTCAAGATTGAAAATCGACTTGCATACAAGCTTATATCTACCATTTCCTATTTTATTGTGATGTTGATGGTGAAATCGATGACCATTTCAGCATGCAAAAATCAATAAGTACTCAAAATTACGCATTACGAAATACGCATCAGTATTCAATGGCATGCCCTCCATCACGGAGATGAGAATATTTCTTTTGCAGAACAATTCAGATGTATATCATTTCATTTCAGATGTATGCATAAATGCTTTATTTGGATGTATCCATATAGTTTTGTTTGAGACTTACGATATGACACACTGTATGATTTGAAATAATTTGGCCACTTTTCTCCGGAATAATGTTTATTAGTATGTAGATCTAACACAGATCCGATGACCCATTTATTTTATTTGCTTATATCCATTGAGTTGGTTATTGTCTAATAATTATTGAATAAGAAAAACATATTTCATGCATGTATTAATAAAGTAAAGATAACAGGAAACACTTACAATGGTTGAAAATTACAATCACATTACACAATTTTATGTATTACAGAACTATTTTTTATAATATTTTTATAGAACCCAATAATTGTCTAGACCGTAATGTGATGGTATGGGAAAATAAAAGTTTAAATACCTAAAGCTTGACTAAGAGTAAAAGTTATTAATATTGTGTGGTTCGAATAAAATAATACAATACATCAACGAATAAGTGCCAGACAGTTAATCATGCGTTATCTGTGTTTACCAAAAAAGGGAATTTCATTAGAATTGGATTGTCATGTACTTGAGCCGTGTCCTTCGGGTTACAGCAACATTGTGGTTGCTGTTGCTTAAATTCATAATGCTGTAGGCGCATCCCACAACAAAAATTTAATCTGCTCTGGAAAAATGAAAAGCGAGTGACTATATTAGAGTGAAAGACAGAAGCTGGGAGGGAAAATATAGGCGAGCAAGTGCATGTTCAATTAAGCCAGTTAATAAGTCGAGTGCAAACGACAGATATTGTATACAGATGACAGTTAAAATCATTTAGAACACATCTAACCGGGAGCCCGTAAAAGGGGATACATGATACAAATTGACAGACAGCTGAAAAAATGTAGAGAATTTATATAAAAATGAATCCTATAGCAACAAATTAATATTTAATTGGTGTTTCAATTTATTTAAATGTTTGCAATGTGATAAGTTATTAAATCACTTCAGCCACTGAAATCTCCCAATATATCAATGATGTCAAATCTTTTTATATGCACCCGTATTCGTGCACGGAACATGTGGACATATTGTGAAATTGTTCCAGTTTCTACAGACTTAAAAAGTTCTGTGCTGGTTAATAATCTCAATTTTCGTTTTCGCCTTTGACCCACAACCGATTATAGGGGGG
>MJUU01028963.1:0-14738 GCA_002080025.1 Modiolus philippinarum
CCCCTATAGCCAATGTGATAAATAAAAAAACAATCATAACAACAGTAACAGTCTGTGCCTTTAGCCACTAGCCCTACGCCCGAGACTAGTAAAATCAGTCTCGGGCTAGTAAAAATTTGAAGTCACTAGCCCACCGGGCTAGTTAAAATTGTACCTTAATTACAAAGAATCTGCTATAAGGGCTAGTTAAATTGAGTTCGGGCTAGTACAACACAGGACCTTACTAGCCCCTTCGGGCTAGTGAATGAAAAAGTTTTTGGCACAGACTGCAGTAAAATTCAGTTGGCAACAGGACCGAGTCAATTGTGAAAAATGAAAATGAAAGAACTAAATATACAGACATAAACATGAAATCACAAGAGACTACTAGCAGTTAACTGACATGCCAGCTCCAGACCCATTACCAACTGACAAATTAAGTTATGTACCCTCAGTATACAGCTTCCACCAAGATCCCTTCCTGTGAGGAGTTTAGCATAATGATTTCATGCATATAGACGTTTTCAGAATTAAAATTGTGGGGGCAGCCATCTTGTTTCATTCGGAACACCAAAATCCGACACAGGTAGACAGATTTGACCCGACTCAGGCTTTATCGATTACATCATTATTGAATGGTACCGCACAGGTAGGGTAATTAAATTGTTAATTACCTGTTCATTCTACAAGTAAGATGCATGTTGATAGAGTCATTTAAAAGATAAAAGAAATGAGAATGGGAACAAATAAGTTTCAAGGCAGATAGTAAACATTTATGTGTAGTAATATGCTTTAGAAAATGTGCGATTTGTAGGTAGCGTAGGTACCGTTTTCATTGGATGTACCCAAAATACGTATTAGTTTATCCTTTTGACCAAGATTACATTAAAAATAGATTTTCAGCATTGTTGTTTATTTTTTTTTTTTTTCGACATCGGCAAACACATATAGATCGATTATAATATTGTGCACATATTTGGAATAAATCTCTCAAAATATGAGTAAATCCAAATTATTTGTAAGAAACATTTATAAATATTTATATTGGATAAAGCCTTTTCCGTTATTTTTTGTTAAAAATATATTTGTTTGTTATTAATCCAATTCCAAATACACACATAGGACTAATATAACATTAGTCCCAATACATATTATCTCCCAGTATTAAATACTTCATAACCAGATTATCAATAAAATTTCATCTTTTAAGTAAAAAAAAGTCATTGTGAATCTAAAAAAATCGGAAAAAGATAAATAAGGGATACCTTTTCTGTAAAACTTGTGTATTCTGTTTGTCACATTTTCCAAAAGGAAAGGAAAAATATAGTGCATCATTCCAAATTTTTGACTGTAGCAATGCTTTTGATTGATGGTTTGCATTCAGTTTTTATTTACTAATAAACTTTTATTAATTTTCATTAATGGGAAAATTGAACCAGAGGCTCCCAGGAGCCTGTATCACTCACCTGGCTTTCAGCTGCCACAATCAAGGTAACATTGTAAGCTATACAGTTGATCTTCAGTTTCTAAAACTTTTGTAGCTCGAACACATCCAATATCTTGAACTGTTTTTAAAGTCTGATCATGTTTTACTAAATTTCTTTGTTGGGCTTTTTTGACAAAAAAAGTTCTTGCTATGGAGCACTTTCGACACCAGTTTTGAAGTTAAGACGTCATTTTGTAAATGGCAGTCAACAAACAATTTTCAACATCAGTTTTGAATTCGCATCATCAATATCTATTTGGAAATTAAATTTCATCAGGCATAGAGGAATTTTCCCACCTTTTTTGGCGGCCATTTTAAAAATGGCGGTCGATGAACAATTTTTAACATCAGTTTTGAAGTTGCAACATCAAGACCTATTTGGGAAACCAAATGTCATTGAAATCGGACAATGTTGAATTTTCCCGCCTTTTTTTGGCGGCCATTTTGAAAATGGCGGTCAACGAATAATTTTCAACACCGGTTTTGATGTCGCAACGTCAATATCTATTTGGAAACCAAATTTCATTGAAATCGGACAATGTTGAATTTTCCCGCCTTTTTTGGCAGCCATTTTGAAAATGGCGGTCAAGGAACAATTTTCAACATCAATTTTGAAGTTGCCACAGCATGGCAAACATTTCATCAATTTACACTTAACTGTCATCTTCTATAGTTTTAGAAATAAAAGATGAAAAATATGAAAATTAAAAAAATTCGGTGAAAAAAGGGCAATAACTCCTACAAGGGTTTATGGATTTTCTTCAAAATTTCAGGGTGGGTAGATCTTGATATGCTAGCATTTTTGCAATTTGCACTTGACCTCTATCTGCTACACTTTTTGAAATAAAAAATAAAAAAACGCGAAAATTTTGAAAATTCAACGGAAAAAGGGCTATAACTCCGAGATGGATTTTCAGATTTTCTTCAAAATTTCACAGAGGGTAGATCTCATCATGCTGATCATTTTTACTCTGTCAGATTGTCAGATTTTTGATACCTGTAACGGTTTTCGAGTTATAAGCCAAAAACTGCAATTTACCCCTATGTTCTATTTTTAGCAATGGCGGCCATGTTGTTTGACTAGCTGACTAATCGAACATAATTTTGAGAAGCCATACCCTGGTGATGATTCAAGTCAAGTTTGGTTACATTTGGCCCAGCGGTTTCAGAGGAGAAGATTTTTGAAATTGTTGACGGACAGACAGACGACGGACGCATAGTGATGGCAAAAGCTCACATGGCCTTTTAGGCCAGGTGAGCTAAAAACAGAAGTCAAATCAAGGTCTATTTATCTACAGATGTTTTAAAGGTTAAATTTAATTTTGATTATTTACTGTTCCGCTGGTTCATTTCTTTACAAGTTTCATTATTTGGTTATGAATGTTTTATGTGTATTGCTTATTTTGAAATAGAGTGTCCTACATCAGCTTTGAATGCTTTACGGGTGTTTTGCATAATGGGCATTTTCATAATATATTAAGCCTGATCGAATTTTCTTTTTTTAAAGGTAGTTCCCCATCTGCTTAAAATATGGTCGTTATGTTAATTTTCTGTTCAATCAGTGATGTGTATTGCATTATGTGTTATATTTACCTTGATCGAATATCTTAACAATTGAAGAAGGGCATCACCAGCAGCTTCAAATTGCATTTATGTTCTTTCATTTGATGTATTTCAGTATACATTTTTCACCATGATTGAAAATTTTTTTTATTTGAAATGGAGTGCCTTTTCTTTAGTTTGTACAGAAAATAAATTGTTTATTGATATAACTTTATTGATATAACTTTTCATTTGTTTTGTTTTTGTGTAGAAAAAAACATAACAGTGCATATGTTACTTGAATGGTTAAAAAATACATGTATTTTATGTGCATAGGTTTATATGATTTCAAAAACTGTGTACAGTAAATCGTTCCAAAATTTATGAACACAGAGTTTGACATTTCAACATTTCAAACTCGTGTATTTCCAAATTTTTCAAGTGCAACTCCTTCAATACACATCTTGCAAAATGTGTATTCTGACATTGTTTGATATGCCACACACTTTGCCATATTCGCCTATTTTCCATATTCTATCAAAACTCTTTTGAGATTATGTCTTTGAAGTATATACCGGTATTCTAAGACAGGTAAACCTCACTACACCAATCACAAATGTTTTCTTCATTTCAATATTTCAGTTCCTTGTAATCAACATGATCAAAGAATAAAAATTTATTAAACATTTTATTAAAACAGTTTTGTTTAAAAACTTGTTGATTTTTTTACACATTCAGTAAGATTAAAGAGTAGCTTGCATATTTCAAAAGGTATACAGGTACCTTTGTATATTGGGACAACATTCACAGGAAAGGTTGACAACTTGTTTATTGGGATAGTAACACCTAGCAATATAGTACCATTGGGCGCATTGCATTTGCGCCAATTTTTCAAAAGTGGGGTATTTCACTTGCATTTCATTTGCGCCATTTCTCAGGTAAAATTTACAAGTAAAGTTTCAGGTAATAATGTAGGGGAGCAATGATAAATATACTATTTAATATTTTATATTTAATATATCCTTTGGAAAATATTTAAAATATTATTTAATATTAAATATTTACTACATCTAAAATATGCAAAATTTTCACTTTACACATTGGTTTGGATCATATTTGTTGTATCAACATGAAACAGTTTAAGTACTGGAGGTGTTTATATTAAATTTGACTAATTTAATCAGAAGTGATATTTTCTTGGTTGTTTTTATACATGTTTTTGGTACTTCTGAACCTTTGTACATTGTATAAATAGCGCTCTTATAGTGATTATATCAGTTTTAGTAATTTATTAAAATATCTTGTTTCACATCTAATTCAACCTCCCCGTGGTGAGCAAGTAAAACAGGTAATGCTGGCAAATAGAAGAGGGAAATACAAGTAAAAAGTATAAAAGTTAAAAGTATTTTTACTTTTATCTATACTATTTACCTGTATTTGGCACAAATGCAAAGTTTTTATTTTGGCGCAAATGAAATATACTTTGTGGCGCAAATGAAATATTTTTTTGGCGCAAATGCAATGCATCGGTACCATTTCAGGTTTTGTGATTACCTATTTGAATGTGCTATAAGATTTACTTGAAGCATATATCTTTCTATAGTCCTATCATTTATCAAAAAAATACACAAATTAAAAAAAATACCAAACTCCAATTTAAACTTTTTAAAAATGCAAATTAAACAGGTTCATGCCTTGAAATTAAGAAAGGTAGGAAGTGTTTCTTTTTTCAATAATTTATCAGTATAAGTAATGTACTGTCTGTGGTACCTGTCTACCCCTTAATGGCGGACCTATCGTAATCATGGGAGATGACCAAAATTTACTAATTTCTGAAAAAGTCTATACTTTACAATACAAATTGTACATCACTGGTTTTGTATGCAAAAACACAAACTTTACCCTAAGTTAATATGCATGCCATGTAGGTAAAGGCAACCTATTTCTTAACCTAGAGAAATGTCTACTTCTCTTAGCTGTTATCCGTATTTCAAGAGTAATATTTCCGTGATCATCCGTATTTTGAGAATTTTTTCCCATATTTAAAATAATTGAGATAAACTAAATTATTTGTGATGTGAATAACCCCTCTGTGTATGACCAAGCAATTAAAATGGTGGCCTTAATGAACATACATTTGTATCTATCTTTATATTTAAATGACAAATTTTATCATTTATACATGTACATGTGTAGATTCATTTCGTCAATTTTATCAGCAAGTTTTTCTCTACTGCAATGTGTTGATTGATTAAGTGTTATACAACAAGTGAGGATTAATTTTCAGTCATAAGGACGATGAGTTAATGAATTTATAAATTAGTAAAAAGATGGAAGATATAAAGGAGAAACAGACACCTGCGGCAACAAGTTTTTGCTGTCCCTGGAAAATTGGAAAAAAAAATGGGTAGGGGCAGGAAATTTATCCTTCCACACTACCTCTGCAGTCTGCTCTTGTTAGACAAAAATAGGAGGGTTCTTTAATCTTTATGGGGCGTTGCTTTTCTCCACGCAGTTTGTCTACAATGATTCATGGTCAGAATTTGCGTATTGTGACCTGACTAACCCACTGTAAATTGGGAGAAAGGGTATGGGTAGGAAATTTGACCTTTCATACAACCTCCTATAGACATAAACACACAATGATAAAGTAAACTAACTAGAAAACAGACAAAACACACAAACAGGTTGGGAACACCCTCCCAAACGGGATATTGTATCCCAAACGGGATATTAAATCCCAAACGGGATATAAATTTCATACAGTAAAATCACTAATTTTGAATTTTTGATAATTTGACACAAATGCGCATTCCAATAGATCAATATTAACAATTTTTGGTAAGGAATAGAAAAAAGAAGGGAAACGGGGAATGTGTCAAAGAGACAACGACCCAAAGGGGAGTAATAACAACTCAAAGCCACCATAAGATCTTCAATGAACGGTGAGAAAACCCCACACCCAATGGCAGGTCGGAGTCGGCCCCTGAACAAAGACCAATCAAGTCCAGCGAAATAAACATCATCCTAGACTCCTATAGACATGATAGACATAAAGTAAACTAACTAGAAAAAGGACAAGACACACAAAGGCTAAATAAATTCCTGGCTTAGAACAGGCGCAAACCTGCTGCGGCGGGGTTAAACTAGTTTTATTGGATCCAAACCTTTCCCCTACAGGCAATGTGATAAATCAAAAAACAATCGTAAAAACAGTAAAATTCAGTTGGCAACAGGACTGAGTCAATTGTGAAAAATGAAACTGAAAGAACAAAATATACGGACAAAAACATGAAATCACAAGAGACTACTAACAGTTAACTGACATGCCAGCTCAAGACCCATCACCAACTGACAAAGTAAGTTATGTACCCTCAGTATACAGCTTCCACCAAGATCCCTTCCTGTAAGGAGTTTAGCATAATGATTTCATGTATATACCGGAATACATAACCCGTGTCCATGCAATACAGATTTTAGAAATTTAGAATGTGTTTAGTTAAATTGCAAAGACCCTTTTAAAAAATCAATGTTAATACCAAAGAAGGCCATACGTAATGACTTATTTGACGACAATACCGTAATTATAACCCTTATGAACTAGACGATTTAAAAGTTTTATAAGTTTGTTAGGCGAGTTTAAGTATTTTTTACTCTTATGTAAAACATTACCGTAAAATAAGGGATGTGAAATACCTGCCTTCATTAGATGTTTACAGGTTTACATTGAATTTATGAACTAAGTCTTTATATCGATGATAAAATTTAGCAAAGGTTTTAACTAGTTTGTGATAACGAAAACCCTGATGTAATAGTTTTTCAGTTATGAAAAGATTCCGTTCATTAAAATCGCAAACGTTTTTACATATTCGAGCAAATTGAACAAGTTGAGATTTGTAAACACCATATGATGGCGCTAATGGAACATCGCCATCCAGAAATGGATAATTAACTATGGGAAAAGAAAAATCATCCCTTTTATCATAAAGGACAAGGTGCGATAAGGGGTTGATGTGGCCTATAATTTCAGCAAATTTTTAAGTTGCACCACAACATTTTCTTCAATGTTCGTTTCAAAGCTTAGATCCCATTTATAGAAAAAATGCAAAAGTTTGAATCAATGACGTCACAATATGTATAGTTCTGACGTCATGAAAAGGCTACTTTTGAGCATTTTCATAGAAATTACCGAATTTGGCAGGTTTCCGAACAGTTTTCCTAACCGGAAATATCGAGCACATTGAAGAACCAATTAGATAATTTACCAACCCATTTGTACAAATGAATTGAACCTCTGATACAAATATTTTTGTGGTTCTTGCATGTGCTCAATATTTCCTACACAGAAAAAGTAGTCATAATTGGTCAAATTTGTCATTTTTCTACAAAATCTTTAATTTGTCCCTTCTTCCACCCTCAAAAACTCAATAATCATGCATCAATATTTGAGAAATGTTACTGTTTACTGAAAAGCCATACCCGTAGAACATTCCAAGAAGAAAATTCGGTGAATTCAACGAAATTTATTTTTCAGGCCAAATAAGGCCCTTACTGCCCCTATTCCTTTTAGTATCTAATTTACCATTCGTTATATCAAAATTGATGTCTAAGAACGGACAATGATGATTATCAGGATTGGCTTTATTCAAAGTAAGTTCTTTAGGGTAGATGTCCTTATAATACGTATTGAAGTCATCATTATTTAAAGCTAAAATATCATCCAAATATCGGAAAGTGTTGTTAAACTTTTCAATTAAATGCTGTTTAGATGGGTCTTTGCTGATGTTGGTCATAAACTGAGATTCGTAGAGGTCCGCTATAAGTGGTGCACAATTGGTACCCATAGTTTCCTTTGTTGTGCATGGCTTAAGAAATTGATCCCTCGTAAAGTCTGCTTTTTCCGAGGGATCATCTCGGAAAGGGAACTGGAGTGAAAAAACTTCCTGAACAAAAGTTGTTTGTATCGATCTAAAAAGGTGCGCATTTGTGTCAAATTGGCAAAAATCTAAAATTATTGATTTTACTGTATGAAATTAATAACCCGTTTGGGATATAATATCCCGTTTGGGATACAATAGGAAGGTTCGCGAACCTCATCAGTGATGTCACAAAATCTAATTTACATATGCAAATTAGCATTTTTGGTTGGCAAAGTCGTAGTGAGACCACTATTTAACAATGTACAATTTTTTTTCTTTTGTAATTTTTTTATTATCCATCCTATTTCGGATCTGTAAAATGCGTAATAAACTTCTACATTTTCATATTTTTTCTGCCGATTTACATTTTTAGAATTTCTGGCAGAAATTTTTTTATGCGGTTTTAAAAAAATCTATAAAATTAGCATTTTTGTAAAGTATACAAATTTCTGTAATTTTGACAATTTTTAAAACCACATGAAAAAATTTTCTACAGGAAATTTTAAAAAAGTAAATCAGCAGAAAAAATATGAAAACCTTGAAGTTTATTACGCATTTTACAGACTCAAAATCTGATGGGTAATAAAAAAGTTACAAAAGATGAAAAATTCTTTTACATTGTTAAAAAGTGTTCTAACTACGACTTTGCCAACCAAAAATGCTATATGTAAATTAGATTTTGTGACATCACTAATGAGGTTCGCGAACCTTCCTATATCCAGTTTGGGAGAGTGTTCCCAACCTGACAGTGACAAAGGCTTAAACATTGGTCAAACTACAACTTTGCCAACCAAAAATGCTAATTTGCATATGTAAATTAGATTTTGAGACATCACTAACGAGGTTCGCAAACCTTCCTATTTCTAAAAAGTGAGTTTCAACTGTTTCTTACAAAAGTCAAACATATAGATCTATAATATGTACAGTAGTTATCTGTCTCAGTGTTAACAAGACCTGACAATGTAAAACTCGTTTTCTATGATGATTTATGTGTCATTACCTAACTTTCTGTGCGTCTTTGAAAAATTACCTCATAAGTGCAGAAATGTTATTGTTTTACGTAAAAATTGAAGAAAGTCTGAATTGACCATAAATAATGCTTGCACAATACATGGTGTGATACCTTATTTCAAACACAATTGAGATCACGAATAGCGGGTGTTTATGGTCCTACTAAAAAGTAATTAGGAGAGTCAGGAGGAGACCATTTGATGATTTCGACTTTCCAATAGTCAACTTTCCGTTTTCAAAAATTTCTATGGTGTCTGGACAGAAATCAGTCATATTTGGTACAAAGTTTTTGATCTGCATGCAAAAGGGGGAGGCGTTATATAGAATATATATAGGCAAAGTTTAAAATAAAATTGTGAATAACCATGAACAACGATATACCCAATTTCAAAACAGTTAAAACAAATGATATATATGCTACTAGATCCAAAAATCGCAAAATCGTATGTTGTGTAGTAACTTTTAATTGATTTTGTAAAGTCATCGGGGGTATCTTTGCTACATCTGTAATCTGGACACAATATGTGGATCGCTTACATATCAAAACCAGCGGTGTTCTTTTGATGTACAAATGATATAAGTGTGACAAAACAAGGTGAAAAACAACAAATAAACAAGCAAAAAAACACACACACACACACACACACACAAACGAAAAAACTGCTTTTTAAACAACATGTATTTCATCAAGAATATCATCGGTGGTCATGAAGTGACACTACTGGTCTCCGTAGTACTGTGTTCTCACTCTAGTACTTGTTTTCTGCACTGGTATTTTCTCTCTGTAGTGGGTAGGCGCAGGATCATGATAAATTGGAGCTTGATGTCTCCGGAAACCGCCCCGTCTTGCAGATGAAGTCTCACTACACTACCGCTTGAAGGATCTCTATGTATTTATCTTTCGCTGTGTCACTCACAAGATACGCAAGTTCCATAGGGACATTTATGTTGTTCATTTGTCTTGTGAGCATGTCTAAGTTGGCCGAATCGAAGTAGGTCGAGTGGGTAGGCGCAGGATTATGATAAATTGGGGCTTGATGTCTCCGGAAACCGCCCCGTCTTGCAGATGAAGTCTTCTGCCGCTTGAAGGTATTTATCTTTCGCTGTGTCACTCACAAGATACGCAAGTTCCATAGGGACATTTATGTTGTTCATTTGTCTTGTGAGCATGTCTAAGTTGGCCGAATCGAAGTAGGCCGAGTGGGTAGGCGCAGGATTATGATAAATTGGGGCTTGATGTCTCCGGAAACCGCCCCGTCTTGCAGATGAAGTCTTCTACCGCTTGAAGGATCTCTATGTATTTATCTTTCGCTGTGTCACTCACAAGATACGCAAGTTCCATAGGGACATTTATGTTGTTCATTTGTCTTGTGAGCATGTCTCTTTCCTGGTTGTATTTGGGACACCACAGCATGAAATGTTCCGATGTCTCTTCTTCACCACACTCGCAGAATCCGGGTCCGTTCACCCATAATCACGTTCGCCCATCTCCCCGTTCGCCCACTTTCTCGTTTGCCCAGGGTCCGTTCGCCCACTTTATCGTCCGTCCAGGGTCCGTTCGCCCACCGTAATTATCAATATTTGTTGGTGGTATTTTATGTTAACTATGTTGAAGCCAGGATGTATATTTAGAATCTAAATATCTAAATATACGTCCTTGGTTGAAGGGTCATGTCAAAGGTCGGAATTATTTTATATTTTTCAATTTCTTTTATTATTTTTTCCTTTCTGTGTTTAAACTATCCTTTGTATAATTCGATTCGATTATTCGCTGTGGAGGGTGTCCTCTCGTATTTTGGTAAATGCGCCCTTGTGGTGCGAACCAAACATATTTTTTATTTTTCGGGCGAAAAAGGAAGGTTGAAAATTACAATGTGAAGACTTAAAAATGAAAATTAAAGGGACGGGGCTTATCTCTCCCTTTATTTATTACAAATTTTGTTAATTCTGTATTTTTGTGCGAACCAAACACATAACTTTTCAAAAGTAATTTTTTGTATAAACCATGTCCAACACAATATATAGCATTTTTGTCGCAAAATTAAAGCATCAAATAAGGTTCCAAAGCTTTAATTCTTTCATCTTCCAACAATTGTTTTTCTAAAAAAATTACTCAGCACAAGCCAATGCTTAAATAAATGCAAAGCAAACTTCGTGTACTTAAGATTTTATTATAAAATGCATAATCGGCAATCAAGAAGAATAAAAGTACAAACACTTTGACTAAAATAAATGTCTCTGAAATAACAGCTAAATTGCAAAACAAACATATTAACTGATTGAAGTCATAATATTAAGAACAATCAATAAGTTTAAAAAACAAACATCTTAATTATAAAACTTTCAATAATGTCAAACAAACACCAGTCAATCAATCATTGCAAATTAATTGTAAAATAAACATTCATAGGCAGTGTATTCACAAAAGTATCATGTATGTACAAATAACGTGTCATGATAATGGCAAAGTAAACAGACTTGACTTTTATATGGGGAGCGAACGGACCCACTTGGGGGGCGAACGAACCCTGGGCGAACGTGTATAGTGGACGAACGGACCCGTTACCACACTCGCAAAATGGCGTGAGGGACTGACCTATGTTATGGAGGTATTTATTTAGCCTGTTGTACCCTGTTCTCAATTCTGTGAGTATTTTGCCAGTAACTATATTTGGTCTGTCTAGCATACTTCGATGTCCTACTATCGGGATAATTGCCTGTAGTGTAGGTGACGTCCTGAATCACCGATAGTCCATCTGTTTTGCCATTTAATCTTAATAAAAGTCCTCACCAGACAAGGTAATAACATTTTATTGTTCATTTAGAGACATTGCTTCTTTGGAGGCCTCTTTTGCTAGTCTGTCTGCTTCTTCGTTCCCTGCTATGGGACCCATGAAAGCTTTGTATGTAAACGTCCCTATGTTTCCCTGATATCATTAATAGTGGCTATGTAGTTGGAGGATTTCCAATTGAGCGACAAGATACCTACTGCTGTTTGGCTATCGGAGAGGATGTGTAGTTCGCTGAAACTGTACAAGATTGGTATACATGGAAAAATCTGGAGGTGGATCAACAAATTTTTATCAGCCAGAACAGCAAAATGTATAATAGGTGTTTTTACAGGACAAGATTGGGCTTCCACAAGGATCAGTTCTATCACATGCCACAAGGATCAGTTCTATCACATGCCACAAGGATCAGTTCTATCACATGCCACAAGGATCAGTTCTATCACATGCACTATTCAACATCTTTATAGCAGATATTATGAATGACACCACTGGTAACAACTGTAAATTTGCTGATGATGGAACCTTGTGGCATAAGGGACAAGATCTCGAAAATGTTAAAGTAAGAAAACGAAAGATATTATTTAAACCAACAAGTTGCATGACTCTGCTTGCATATACTAAAAAATTAATTAATTAGACTGATTAAAGCTCATACTAGTATATGAAGAAGCCAATTCAAAACGGATGTTTTCTTAAACAAGGGTGATCAAAGAGCATTTTGACTTATTAATGAGTTAATTAAATCTTTAGTTACTTTGGTGTTTCTCTTGAATACAAAATTTCTTTGAAGTTGAAGTTGAAGTTGCATTATTTCAAGTTCAAATTGCCTTAATTTACCCGCGAAGTAGGTACCCGTACTACCAACTGGAGATGCGGTGTAAGAAGTACCAATCTTTGGTGCAAGGCTACAGTTGTACGATGGGGTATGAGTAAACCCCATTGTTGAAGGCCTCATAGTTACTTCAAGATGAAGAACAAAAATAAAAACGTTGTTCCATTTCTATAAAAATATGTTTTGCCAAATGACGATGTTTTTTTTCTCAAAATACGATAAAAGTACAAAATTAAAATAACTTAACGAATCATACTAATCGATATTTATGATGATTTAAACTAAATTTTTTACCCATTTGACGTGTAACGATAGTTGAACAGAAGCATTTTTAAAAGCGGTTAACGATAAAGGGCATTCATACCCTCATAAGGGAAAAATATATCGGGGACGGATCGACTTTGGGGCCGGAACAACTGTGGGACGGAACGACTTGATACCTCAAATACAGCCCAACACCCAAGTTACTGGGAATCATCCTAGATGAAAAGGTCCAGTTTGAAAATCATATCAACAATATAGAAAAGAAAGCCAACAGTGCAATTCATGTCATACGAGAGATTAAAGACTTAGCAAACATAAAGAGGACAAAACTATTGATGGTTTATTATAATAGCCTAGTGAGATCTGTCATTGAAAAACTATTGATGATTTATAATAGCCAGGTGAGATCTGTCATTGAATATGGTTGTCCAGTATGGCAAATTACATCGCCAGAAAATCTAAAGAAACTCGAAGCAGTGCAACGAAAAGGGTTAGCGATCTGTCTGGAGCTACTTAGAACATCTGGTAGAGAAGCCATGGAAGTAGAGCCAAACAAACCACCAGTGGACCTTCGATAAGAAGAAATAGCATTAAGAGAAATGGCAAAAATCCAATAAAAAACATACGGCTGAACCCATAAGACAACAACTGGAAGAATACATGACAGACACAAATGGATATGAGATACAAGAATCACCTATGGGAACTGAGCAACAAACCAGGCAGTCGACATGTTAAAAGCAACCAAGATTGACATAAAGCTGATTGAGCCAGAAATAACATACAAGGCAGGAATAGAGCTAATGACAATGACAAGACCAAGTCATTAGAGCGGGAAACGGGAAAAGGCGGACTCTTTGTGTAAAATATTTTAACGCCTGGGAAACGGGGAAGTGTAGAAAATATTGACGGGATTTCGAAAAAATGAGCTCCATCGAGTCCCGCTTACATGTATTACACTGTATCCTCAAGTATGAAACTTCCTTTCATCCAGCCTAATTTCTTGTCCATCCGATAAATTTCACCATAAAAATCCCAATTTCCTATTGCAAAAAAAACAAACAAACAAAAAAACAAAGAAACACATTTTTGTCCGTATCCCACTGTCTTCCCAAAAGTAAAAACGGCCGATTCCAGAAATTGTCTCGAAGCCCCGATGTTGTTTAAGAGAAGGCCGGCCCTTTTTCGTGATGTAGGGATTAGATGTTTTTAAGCTCGGGATTTAGAGGATTTTATGATTTATGACCGGGATTTCGGGAAATAAACCCACCGCGAATCGGTATTTCATCTTTGTACTTCGGGATTTAGAAAAAATAAGTGGGGTCCCGGGATGAGACCCCTTCCGGTCCCCCCTCTTGTTTTGATTTATGCAAAACTGAAAGTCCTCGAAGTGTGTGTCGTACAGTTATGATATACATAAAAAGAAACACACGCAATAAATATAACACGGTCATTGCGGTAATGTAAAATATACTTATTTTGTCGATTAAACACATTGGACTAGACAAAGGTTTTATCAGCAACACAAGACTTTCGAGTTAATAGTTTGTCACACACAGGGGCGGATCCAGGATTTGTAGGAAAGTTAAAAAAAATACAACATTTCACAAATTTTACATTCATGGGAGAGTATTGTGACAGCGGAAAAATTAGTGAGTTTCTATCTCAAAAGACATTTTTATCACTTTTATCGTACATGTAAATCTATTTTCAGTTATCTTCTATTGTTAATCTTAAAGTGCTTTATATTTGTTTGTTAATTCAGATAACTAAATACCGAAGTTACTGTGAATTTAGGTTCTGCATATGCGCATTTCGACAACTTATGTCTCTTCAGTACAGATAAAATCTAAACGTTTGGAAAACCAAAAACTCAAAATGTTTAAAACTGATAGAGAACAAATAACCAATAT
>MJUU01028963.1:17018-27284 GCA_002080025.1 Modiolus philippinarum
AAAATTTATTTAACTCGATGTGAGAAATTTCATAATCAACTTAGTTCTCGTTGTAGAAACTATATGTACAGGCGTTATTGAATTCGAGTAGATGACATTTGTAACTATCCTGCATTAAGGTGTCTGCAGGGTATTAATTTCCTATTATAAAATTTCGTGAAATTTTCTGTGTAGAACAGGGACTAGACATTACATGTTATGTATAGTCCCTGATAGAAGCATAATTGGGGTGCGTCTTTTTACACAAATAAACTCAAATAACCCTTATTATACAAAACAACAGTAAAAGGGTACTAAATAAATTCAAAAATATATAAAATTGATAAAATTACTTAAAAAATATTATTGGGCAGATATTTTTTCCTCATTTCTTGCAGTCAAAGTATCAGAATTGCAGGAATCAATCCATGATTGTGTATCTCGTATAACATACATGACTACCAAAATTGCATCTAATTTTTTAAGTTTTTACCTTATCATAACGATGAAAAAAATAGATACTAGTAAGTTCTTTATTTTGTTTATTCTTATGTCATGCCTTTTCATTTTGCATGGTGTTAAAAACCGTCGATGGACATTTTAGCGACTAATGGGTTGACATTTTAGCGAAATTGGAAAAAATAGATGGACATTTTAGCGACAGATATATTGTCAATGCCTCCTAATTCTCCGCTCTCCGTACTTCGCATGTTGCTCCGTGCTGTGGAAGTGGAAGATAGATTTTGATCTGGATAATTTTAGATACGTTTATTTAAATGGTGACCATTTTAAAATGAATCACTAGTTCAACAGGTTTATAAAATTTATATAAAAATACAATAAATCCAAAGCACAATATCAGCACAACAAATGTTAGACAGTAAGGCGTTTTCATCTCGGTTATAATCTGGTACTTCAAAACAAGACCTCTACCATGTTCCAAGCTCTTTCTTTATTTGGGTACTTTTGAAACAAGCTCGTTGTGAATTCTAATAGCTCTGTTTAGAGAAACACGCATTAAATCGTCTACAAAACTCTTTCCAGCCTCAGTATGATACATTTATTTTTTTAGATATATTTTTATCTCGAAGCCATGAAATGGCTGGAGAGATATTGATATGGCAAGAAAAAATCACGTGCCCCGCATGAGGCTTCAAGCCTATTAACAGCTCTAAAAGATGATCTTCGTGCTTCCAATAAAATATAGTGCGCAAGTTCCTTTCAAAATCGGATGCATTTGATTTAAGTTATATTTCTTCATTTTCTTGAGTTGAATACAGTGTTGTTTTATTAAACTGAAAACAATATGCATGTTAATCAAATTACTCGTTTTTTTACTCGTTGCTTATAGAAAATGAATGACTGTCTTTATATCTGATGGGAAAACACGCCCATTGACCTTTATAAGATGTTTTATTGGTTTAAAATGAAACAGACGATAAACACGTCAGATATGAAGCGATCTATATAGTACACGTGTCCAGAAGCGCGATTAATTTAGTATTACAACATTACGTTTATAAATTTTCAAAGTCAGTAACGTATTTATTGTTTTGAGTATCAATTAGTGCTTAATAGATTCAGGGATTGGTGTTCTATAATTATGATTTAAATTATTTATTTAGGTCAAACATGTCCCCATTCATAGTTACAAAAAATCAATAACGAGTCGTTGTAGTGTGTATTCTTAAAATAGTGTAGTAAATGTTTCGTAGCATTCAAAATACAAACATCGCTATTTGTTCGTTCGAATTTTCGCACAAATTAATTATCAAGCGCAATTTGGCCAGTTACTGCGATTTTAAAGACTGAAAACTTCTTAAAAGGCTCTCGCTTTGCGGTCGCCTTTTAAGAAGTTTTTACGCCTTTAAATTCGCAATAAGTGGCCAAATGCGCTTGATAATATATAATAGCAATAAATCACACAATCCGATTATTTTCACGTATCACGGACTATAACTTAATGCAGTAGTTCTTTGGATGACTACGAAGTTTTGCCACATGTAGAATTTCAGGGCTTCGAGATTCAGCTCCATCGGAGCTTTGATTTTATATAATTAAGATTACATACCTATTAATTTCAATGTTATATTGAATTATGATTCGCTAGATTGTCCATCAATATTTTACAGGTAACTTAATTTTAGTTCGCTAAAATGTACACATTTCTCTCGCTAAAATGTCCTTCACGATCAAAATCAATTTCGCTAAAATGTCCTCCGCCCATTAAAAACTATGTGGAATGATTCTCACATGTATAAAAGGTCCGGAAAAAGACCACTGTTTTAACAGAGGGGTACCCCAAATTGCAAGTACGCGTGGATCCTAAATTTGGTGTTTTAATTTTCTGTTTTGACGTGACATTTCTTTGAAAACTAATATGTCTAGTCGGTTTGTGTGTTTTCGGCAAAATATTTCGACCAACAACACCGAATTTACGTAATTCTGGAAAAAATGCAAAAAAAAAGTGTTCCTAACTGCTATTTTTTTTTTAAATTATGATTATCTTATTCTAGAATAATGATTGTTTATTTCAATATATTTGTGTATATTTGGGTTTATTTGAGTTTATTTGAGTTTATTTGAGTTTATTTGAGTAAAAGACGCACCGCAGTGCAAACTGCATGGGGTAAGGAAACCATCTCAGGTAATTTGCAACCAGGTTGCCTGTTTGTCATCTCAACTTTTGATTAAATTACAATCAGAACAAATGTTGGGCTAATAAAATTGTTTTGCGTGTATTACAGAAAATGAATAAATAAATAACAAAAAAGCATAAAAATAAAAAATAAACCTCCAGAAAATAAAAAAATAATAAAAAAAAGAAGAAAATAAAAAGAAGAAATATCTTTTATTTGAAATTAATAGTTCAAACAAAAAAGGCCCGAATTATCAAAACTTAGTTTGGGTAGTACACTTCTGTAAACTTCTGAGCAAGCACGCATTCAGTTGTGTATTTCAAAAATGGTTTTTAACAAAACGGCTTCATATATCGACAAACCAATTCATGTATTTTTAGTTTAAAGATGAAATTTCAATATGCTAAAAGAATCATTTTAGAATTATAAGTTGTCTTCAAGTAAGTATATTTTAAAAATGACCAATTTTACATAAATGCACTAGCCTCACCGAGTAAGTGATAACGGGGGCTACCTGTTCTTCTTCTTCTTGTCTGTATAATCCTCCAGTACGTTGGAGCACAATTTTAACGTACGTTAAAATTTCAAGATTTAAATATTAAAATCTAAAATAGATAATATAAATCGCGCAAAGCAAAATGTTCTAAAAAAAGATATATATACAAGGGGATGGATCATTGTCCGACTCTACTCACTACTTACTTTCTAGAATTAAGTAAATAAGTCCTACCACAGTGTAGATTGTAACATAGTTTCCTAGTAATAGATTCAATGTCAGTCAATAAAGATGGTTGATTTGGAAGTTTAGACTGCTCAACCGAAGATCTAGCATCTAAAATTAAGTAAACTAACAGTTCTGGAGATTCCACATAGTTATGCCAGTATGATTGCAGTGCACCAGTGAAAAGTAGTTTGAGTTGAGTAAAAAAATGCTTTCTGTAATCTAAAAGAGCGTTACATTTCATTAAAAAATGAATAATATCTTCATTTTCTATATAGCGAAGCGGGCACGTTGGATCCACTGTGTTTGCATTAAATTTACTTTGAGTGGTTTGTAAGATATATGTTCCAATGAGCATTCTGCACTTGATAGTAGCTCTTCTTATATCTTTATTGTTCATATTAATATTGCTCCAAATCGGATGTATTGAGCCAATTTTTAACACTTGAAAACAGAGACGTTTAAATGTCTCTGTTGAAAACAACAGTAGGTTAGCGAAGTTTTTGAAAGACACTCCATTTGAAGATTCTTGTTCCAATGACTATCAATAGCCTCCTTTATCATAGATTTCCACTTGAATTCTCAATGTCAGGAAGCTGATAGAAGTTCAATAACTACTTTATATGGATGAACCAGCTTTTACATGAATTCATCTTGGTATAAATTTGTCTGAACATAATATTCTTTAAGGTAGGGTTTTGATTTCGTAGGATACTACCTAGTAGTGATAATTGACGTAAATGTAATTCAGCTTGAATTGGTCGACTTCCAAGTAAAAGATGAGTTATACATTTAGCTGATCTTGTAGGAAGAGCTTGGATTGAACGAAGCATACGAATATGAAAATTTTCCAAAAGGCGGATATCACACTGTCTCAAAACAAAAACCTCAAGACCATAAAGAAGACGAGGTAAAGCATAAGTAATGTACATTGACAGACATTTGGTAGGTGGCAAGCCATTTGTACCATGCAAACCAGTTCCTGTTAGACTATATAATGTTTTT
Organism: Modiolus philippinarum; assembly: GCA_002080025.1. Classification (NCBI taxonomy): domain Eukaryota; kingdom Metazoa; phylum Mollusca; class Bivalvia; order Mytilida; family Modiolidae; genus Modiolus; species Modiolus philippinarum. Next base: position 21,363 of record MJUU01028963.1, read on the forward strand.
CTAGCACAGGAAATACGTTCATTTATGTTAATTGAAATATCGTTTTTTATTGTTCTAATTATACCAAGGTGGATTCCTCTGTCACCTATCTGTATATCATTACTACCGAGTTGCCAAGTGGAGTTAGTTTCCTTCGATCTAGATGTCAATTTCGGGATTACCATACTTTTTTGTGGATGGATAATATATTTTTCTCTATTATTGAATAATTGTAAGCGAGATCGAGCATAACCTGAAGTTCCTCACTTGAGTTGGCAAGTAAACCTACATCATCTGCAACAGTAGGACATCCAACGTAGGACGTTCCAATAGAACAACCAAGTTGAAGTTTCTGCATAGCAAGTAACAGATCATTTATATAGGTTTTATACAAACCAGATGAGAGAATGCCACCCTGTCGCACACCTTGAAAGATAGGAAAACTGTCACTTATTTCACCATTCCATTTAACTTTAGAAGATAAACTGTTGTACCAATTATCAATGAGGTCCAAATATTTGTGATTGATATCATTCAGAAATAATTTTCTTTTTAAAGAGTCATGGTTGACGACGTCAAATGCTCTTTGAGAATCCAAAAGAGCAATATATAATGATGTATTATTTTCTAAATTTTCGTTTATAACCTCGGAGATAATAAGAGCTGCCATAATGGGTGATAATCCAGCTGTAAAGACGTATTGTAAATCAAATTGGTTAAATGGTAAATTTTGCTCAATACGATTAAGGATGACTATTTCCAAAATTTTGGCTAAAACATGTGAAACAGTAATGCCACGATAATTCTGGTATAAAGAGTTATCTTTGCCACGTTTCAAAATAGGGTGAATAATTCCACTTCTAAATTGATTTGGTATAAAAGAATAATGAATGATCGCATTGACAAGCACTTGAAGGGATGATACAAGAACTGGCATTGCATATATCAAATGTTCTGAAGTGAGACCAAACTCATCAGTAGCTTTGTTAGATTTTAAATGTTTTATTGCTTTTGATATTTCCTCTTCATTAATTCCATCTACAGAAAATTGAGAATCACGCATGTATTGACGAATTAAATCAATATCAGAGGATACTATATCAGAATAATCACAATCAAAATGCACATCGTTATAGGGCATAGCTAAATCATCACAGAATGAAGCAAAATCATTGCACTGACTTGTAATGTCTAAAACTATTTCACCTTTATCCTTGATGATACAATATGAAGATTTTGCACCAGATATGGATTTTTTGACAAGTTTATAGAAACTAACTGATTTGTAGTCAGAATTTAACTGATTGTAGAAAAGCTATCTGTCTTTAAATATTTCTTGACGTTGTAAAGATCTAATTTGTTTTTTAATGATGTTACGTTGAATAGAAAGTGTGTGGTCTATATCTAGACTTCTTGCAGCAAGCCAAGTTTTATGAAGTAATTTTCCAGACTTAAATAATTCTAATATCCCTGGCGAGGCTTTCCATTTTGGACCTTTGAGACGAATTTGCCGTTTGTATAGGAACATGAATTTTTGCAGATTCTAGTATGTTATCTTGCAATTGAGATACAAAATCTGTGATTTCGTCAGGAGAATTCAAAACAGGAGCAGGTAGTTTTATGCATTGTTGGTATGCATCAAGATCTGCTTCATTCCTTAACAGTCTTCTATTAGATAAGTGATTTTGTTTAGACAGCTGCCTGGTAGATACAGTTTGTAAGTTGATTATGGCTTTAACAGGAACATGACTAGACGAATTTGTACAATCTTGATGAAAAATCTTTACTTTGTCAATAAGATTCGAGTTGTCAGAGAGAAAATAGTCAATTTGAAATTTGCCTTTACCATGAATATAAGTTGGAATGTTTGATAAACTGTGGAATGTACTAAGATTGTTGTTATGTACAAATTTACGAAGTTGTTTATCTGAGTCGTTGTTTCTTTCATTACACAAGGTTGCATTCATATCCCCCCATATGATTATGTTGTGGGATGATTTGTATTTTGAGATCATAAAGTCTAAAATATCAATACATTCCTGATAATCTTCCTTAGTACTTTTATAACCGTTAGTTGGCATATAACAGTTAATAAGACAGAGAGGCTTTGTTTTAGAAGAAATTTCAATTGCAATTATACAATTTCTATCTTCCAAAATCTTAACGGCGTTATCATATTGAGACTTCCATGCTATCAAAACACCTGCATAGCCACGAGATCTAACGTAGTGGGCTTTCTGAAGCTCAGAATCACATGAACGAATTGAAAAATTGAAGTTGTGTAAAAAAGCAGAAACTGTGTGTTTCTCATAATTCCATAACCAGTGTTCTTGAATACAAACAACATCAAACTCAGCTAAAATGGAATATAGGTATGGTGCATTACCACGAATACCTTCTATATTGAATGACAATCATACTGTTCGGTTTGTCAAGGGAGATAACTCATTTTTATAAAGGGAGACTAATCAAACAGTGGTGGAACACCTGTGGCGTCGAGATGTCATTTTATCTCCGAAGGCCTGGAGCATTGTAATTGACAAGTGTTTCTAATTAATTTTAAGTAAAAGTTAGAGATAACAACCAATATTTATGTAGTTCTTGTTTTCACATCTTGCGTCTTAAAATGACTAAATCGCCAACGTCTACCATGATGGTTTAAGGTCAAATTTTATTAAATTGTTCTAAGAAATACTGAATATTTCAAAATACACTTTGATTTTAGGTATTTGTTTTATTTATATTTTTAAATATATACATTTTTTTTCATTTCATATTAAAACTTGAAATATGTTTGACAATCCGTTAAAATATAACAAAATAAAATAATAAAATAAAAACCGGTCAATGTTCATTCAGTCAGCTATAAAACAAAATCTGGACTGAAAAATATATCAAATGGTTTCAACTTGATGGATCCATCTGTTGAGGAATAAGATAAGTTGAATAAGACGTCCTCAACGAACCCTAGATGATGGCAACGCAGAAACACAAAAAAATGTTTATGAAAAACTATTGGTATATAAATTTGAGAAAATAAAACACGTTGGCTTGCGAATTCGGCAATAATGTTCTGTCTAAAGTTCTAAATAATGTATACTCTTTATTTAAAAGGGCTCTATGTTTCTTTTCGAAAATAACTAAACGTTTCAATATTGATATCAATCTATAAGCTTTAGTCTTGAAGTGTCTACTTTCGTAACGGTATTAAGGGCATTTAAAAAATAATGTTCCGCATCTTCGTAAGGTGATTTACAATGGTCACCAAATTTATGTTTACCAAATACATCATTGCTGACAGCTCGACTCATATTTCTGATTGGGACATATTCAGTAAATGATTACATGTAAAAGAAACTTGCTTTCGAATCAGCAAAAAGTTCCAGACTGGAAGTTTTCCCTATGTTTCATGTTGACAGCTCAGGTCTAATTATGCAAAGGATCCAAAAGAGAACACAAACTAAAGTTTGGTTCTTATCGAACAAGTAGTTCCGACAAGAAGAATTTTTAATTTTTTGATTGCACACACACATTGTATTAGCGATACATCAAAGCCCGTCTTTTAGGGTGTAGCAAGGACGTATATTCTAAATATACGTCCTTGGATGTAAACTTTATGGAACTCATTTTGATATTGTAAAAAGGATGATACATCGCGGTTTGTATATCTGTGAATCCTTTACTTTCTATGTCTCGTGTTTATTTCGTATGTATTAGTTTTAATGTATCAGTTAATAGGTATGACATGGGTCATTCTCTGACAACTTTAACAAACTGTTATAATTTAAGTGAAAAAATATTGAAATTTGTTTTTTATCTTTTTTCATTTTTTCTTTTTGTTTTGTGTAAAGCAGGTATTGTAGAAACGTAGCAAAAAAATTGGCACGCTATTCGTACTAACATTTTCTATTTTTTTTCTCGATTTTCGATGGACATTTGACTGATAGAGCAAGAAAATGTGTCTTTACCGTCACAAAGTTAAGATACCATTTTTGCACATTTCTCTGCAAAACTTATTTGTAAACAAATATTCTATCAATAGAGAATAACGGCACAAATAAAGTAAATGCTGTAAAAGTATTCAGATATACAAACAGTCAGTGTAAAAAGTTACTACCATGTGGTTTACTGAATACTGTCCGCACTTTTAAGAGCTCATTTTACCAAAAAGTTCCTGTAGTGGCTGCTCTACTGATGAAATGATGAGAAAAACGGAATAGAGACTAAACTGTAGTAACTACTTGATAAAGCAATAAAATTTGAAGTGCATTTTTCTATCATTACTAGCGATGTTTTATATATTTTTGTTAGGGTAAGAGGAGACATTCGTGACGGTAAAAGAAAGATATGTGACGGTAAAGAAAAACTCGTGACGGTGATGACATTTTTAGTGTTGAAAGAATATTCTGTCAAATAAGAAATACAGTGCTTATCAGCATTGATTCTGTTTTTTATTTGCTTTGCTCTGATCTATTTCTTTCAACTATCAAAAATACCAAAATGACAAAACCATAGATAACTTATCCACACACAAAGTAAGGACTTTGATGTAATTTCGAAGTTTTCAGGTTATTAAAGAGAAATACACGAAATAAGATAGCATATGTTATAGGAAATAAAACACTTTTGTGCGATTTCTAAAAAACGGGTTGAAAATGTATTTAGTTTGACTGATACAGCCAAAAAACAAAAAAATTGTCTTCACCGTAACGCTTGTGTCCTAACAGAACGTGACGGAAAAGACAGTGACGGTGGAGACAAATCCGTGAACCGTCAAAGATTTTGAATTTATCTCTGGAGGGAATCTTAGTCAGGCAAGTGGTTGTTTTCATGGTGCTTGAGCTTTATCTAGTGATGTAATTGTGATGCAGATCGACTGTACTACAAGGAAAATATTGTACGTACGGTAAAGACGCGTAATAAAGGTACTTCTTCAAAGTAACCAATGTTTTTCTCAAATAATTAAAACATCTGTTAATAGTAAAAGTATTAATTGCCCAACCACTAAGGATACGTATGTTAAAGGCGTATGGCATAATTATACAAGTTTTACTATATAGGAATATCATTTTTTGTACTTGAAATGTTCCGTGACGGTAATGACTAAAAAAGTGTGGGACAGATGTTTGAGATCAGATATAAAACAAACTAAGACAGAGAAGAGGAGAACAATTTGTGTGCATGTTACCTTTGAACTTACTCTACTTATAAAAATCATTGTAATTGACATAGAAAAATATTAAGGGGCAAAAAATGCAAAAATGTTGTCGTCTATACAGATTGGGACATTACCGTTACGTGAAGAATTCTATATGTGACGGTAATTTGTATTTTTTAAAAATCATTATTTTTCAACCAAAACTAAGATATATTGGTTTTTAACATTTTTTTCTGGATAGATCATAGTGTGTAGTAGTTGATTAATCTTTAAAAAAGTCAGAAATTCGAACAAATGGGTAAGTAATCGTCTTCGGACAGATTTTCATTACAAATATTAAAGTTGTCAGAGAATCACCCACATATGACCCAAAGATTATTTTGGTTATGCTGTGGCAGTAATATTGTATTTGTGTAGGGCCATGTGTAAATTCTCTTAAGAACTCATCAGTAGACATTCCATCAAATTTTGGTTCAAATTAAGCAATAAATTACAGGCAACAAAGCACTATCGTTAAACTAAGTGACCTCAAATGCTATCGTCAGCAAAGTAATAAGACTTTTTCGGCACTTATATGCAATAATGCCGGATATTCCTCTTCTTGTGGCATCAATCCGTTTCTTTTTCCATAGAGTTCAACTGACGTAAAACTAAGAAATGAACAGGCGACAATCTTGGAAAAATACAGTTGAAAACTGAATAAGTATAATTTGGTTTTCATTTCAAAGACAGTTGGACAAGAGGTGAAAGTAAATAAGAACTGAAACGCTAAAAAAAACAAAAAA
>MJUU01028968.1:8677-21779 GCA_002080025.1 Modiolus philippinarum
AGTGGTCTTTGAGACTTTCAGGATATTTACCAAAATTGGAATCACATTTTCGAATTCTAAGATTTCAGAATTTTTATTTTTTCCAAATACTTGCCAAAATATAAGATTATATGCCAAAATGTCCAAAAATATCAGTCTTTGACATTTTCAGGAAATTTACCAAAGTTGGAACCGGAATCAAAATTCTGAAAGCTTATTGCGCATCTACAGACTATATGCAACAATTCTGCAACAAAATTAAATCCATAAATCCAAAAAATGTAGGATGAGTTTGCGTCGCATGCCATATGTGTCACAATCCACATTTTGTGGTCTTTGTCAAATCGACATCTTGGGGCCTCTTGTTTGCATCAAGATAAATATCAAAAATCCGAAAGCTTATTGCGCATCTACAGACCATATGCAACAATTCTACACCAAAATTAAAACCCTAAATCCAAAAATGTAGGAGGAGTTCGCGTCGCATGCCACATGTGTCAAAATGGACATCTTGGGGCCTCTTGTTTGCACCAAGACCAATATCAAAAATCCGAAAGCTTATTGCGCATCTGCAGCATATATGCAACAGTTCTATAACAAAATTAAAACCCTAAATCCAAAAATGTAGGAGGAGTTCGCGTCGCAAGGATGTATGACGGACGGACGGTCGAGGCCAAAGACAATATCCCCGAACTTTCGAAAGTGCGGGGATAAATATTCTTTTAGACTCAGACCATGTTTTCATATCATCAGACCACGATTTTAATGATAGGAATTAATTTACTAATGGAAAAGTAAATCACAAACAATAAAAATAAACATTTATGAATGTCGCAAAACCAGACGTTCCGTTTCTTTGATTTTAACATTAAAATGTAATTTACACCTTGCATGTTCATTGTAAGCATGTAACCACTTGAAACAAATAAATACATGTACTGAAGTTACTGCCGATAGTAATTTCGACAACAAAAGTCTTGGAGAACAATTATAAGTTTTTTGACAGTTTTCTTTAATAAACACTTTGACCATTTGGGATTTTCTTCAACTAAGCAACTGGAGAAATTTTACTTTTGTTAAGTCATAGATAACCATTAACATATACTTGAAACGCGCTGTTGATTTGAGAACCACGGTGTAGGTGAGATATGCAAGATCATATCTGTTTCTTTTAAACATTATTTTATAATTTTTTGTCCTATATAACACCTAATAATCGAAACATTAGGAGAATGAAGAACCCATTCTGACTTGACTAACCGGGAACTTCAATTATCTCGGAATTCCCAAAATTCACACCGATGGTTTTTATCGTGGCCGTGTTGTTCATGTGTATACCGTATAAGTGGTTATTTTCGCGAGGACTTAATTTTTGCTTTATTCGCGACCATTCTGAAGTCGCGAAAATTGAATACCGCGAAATATAATTTATATGAGACTTTATAGAGTAAATGATAAGCAATCGCGAAAATTTGAGTCCAGCGAAAATAAAGGCCACCAATTTTGGAAGAAATCGCGAAATTTGCGTCCCGCGAAAAAAACCACTTATACGGTATGTGTCTTGATTTTTTTTTTTCTTTTTTTTTTTTGTCGTGTGATGTCCTTGTTTTTTTGTATGTCCCATGATGCCATTGTCCCTAGATTGTTCGTTTTTTTTTGACTGCCGGTTCGGTTCTTACTTACTTTCCTAGTGACTCGACCAGCACTATCTACTAAATGGGAATTGGCTTATCCTGTAAACAAAATTCCTTATTTAGTCGCTTTTTGTTTACCAGTACAAAGATAGAGTGCTGACCCAAAAACCGACTTTTATTTGAAAACTTCCAATAGCTAAATCTAAGAATTTGTTTAAAACTAAGGATCATCTCCCTCTTGCATTGCTCTATCCTGATTTTGGCTTTTTGAAGTAGATCATATTGGTAATTTGTCCTCTGTCAGCTTGTACAAATATCTCGGTTTATGGATTTTTTATAAATATTTTGATTTTATCTGCACTGAAGAGACATAAGGTTGTCGAAATTGCCGTATGCAGAAACTAACTTCACAGTAAGTCCGGTATTTTGATTTATTTTCAGTGGGCCGATGCTTCTGCTTGTGAACTGTTAGTCCTCCTGGATGTTAACCAACCCAGTACTTTGGGGCTGATCTATATCACCCATTTCATTTTGGAAACTTGCAATATCTTAATTTAAGAAAAATTTGTTTAAAACCCAAGGATTATCTCCGTCTTGCATAGCTAGATGTTCTTATCTGAGTATGGCTTATTTACATCCTCTTAGTATAATTTCTTCTCTGTCAGTCTGTAAGTTTCTCAAAATGGCCAAATACAGAAACTAAATTCACAGAAGCTTTGGTATTTTGTTATTTATTATACCACTAGTCCTATGCCTCCGCTGGTGGACTGTTTTTCCCCAAGGGTATTCACCAACATAGTATCCAGTACTTCGGTGCTGGCCCGAAAACCGATTTTATTTGGAAACTTGCAATATCTAAATTTAACAACATTTTGTTCAAAACTAAGGAGTATCTCCTTCTCGCACAGCTCCGTCCTGGGCTGATTTTGGCTTTACTATTTAAATCCTATTAGTAATTTGTTCTCCATCAGCTTTTACTCAAATTTCAGTATATGGATTTCCAAATGTTTCGATTTTATCTACACTGAAGAGACATTAGTTGTCGAAATGCGTATATGCAGAAACTAAATTAACAGTAACTTCGGTATTTTTTATTGGTAAGTTCTTTGTCAGCATATTTCGGTATATTTATTTTCAAATGTTTTGATTTGGTCTGAACTGGAGAGATGCTGTTTATTTGATTTGTAATTAAGAATTACATGAATATAATTCCAGGTTAGTATGGCAACCTCCAGTGACCTTATTTGTGGGGTTTGTGAAGGTCGACACATTACTAATGGTGCAGAATATTGGAAAAAGTTGTCATGTTTATCATAGCATTTCTAAATCCTCCAGAACGCATGGATGTATTCCTGTTGAACAATACATTAAACTTCCGATGTCCGTATCTGAAATAGTGCATCATTGCAAGGACCATGGTAATAAATTTACAAATTACTGCTCACACCATGACAATTATGTTGTCCAGTTTGTATTTCCACAACACATGTCGAATGCAAAGGTTTCAGTCCGTTGAAGAACTCATTAAAACAGCAAAAGTATCGACACTTCTCGATAACATAGAACAAAGTTTGAACGATATTGAAACAAATATAGAAAAAGTGATACAGGACCGAGAACACAATCTGTCAAATATCAGACAACAACGAGAAAAGTTTCTGGATCAGATAAAACAGCTTCGAGAAAAAATAAATTCCAAACTAGATTCGCTTGAGCAAAACTTAATTACGAAATTGAACTCCGCAGAAAAGGGACTCATGACAAACATTGAAAGTTTTATTTATCGTGTATCAGAGGAAAGGGAATCCGTACAAGCGTTGAAAGTAAACTTGAAATCTTTAAAGGAACATGGTTCTGGTTTACAGACTTTTCTTGGAAGTAAAACGTTCCAACCTGAGGTAGAGAAACAGATCAATACATGAAGTCTTTATCTGAAGATGGAAGTCTTCACCAATCCATCTTGAAATGTAGTACAGATGACAAGATATTGGACAGGTTACAAATCCTAAGCTTTGGATCTGTGTCCATAGAAACGGGTCCTTCATCTTTAGTTTTAAAGACAGAGAAAGATAAACAAGTGCAAATAATGACCGTTATACCAAAACCATCACAAAAGTCAATCCATGATATAAAACTTTCTTTACTAAATACATACAACATACCAACACCATCCTGGCCTGGTTACAGAGGTTGTATAATTCACCCGAATAATAAACCGATATTAACAAACAATGTTAATTCCAAACTTATTGTACTGAATGGTGATGGTACAGTAGACACGGACATTCCTTGTACGTCGTATGCCAATGACGTTGTCGTATGAGATTTTAAAGTCTATGAAAACTGCAAGTTCCGGTTCCGGTTTTTACTATGTTAACTTCCGGCGTGAGAATTGCAAGTTCTGGAAATGCGAAATGTGTGGGAAACCTCTGTTTCAGTCAAACTGCGATATAACATCTCACATTATTTTGCGAAACATTAAATTTTCTTAATTATAAGAAGCAATGTTGGTCTTAATTTTCTTTCAGATTTAATTATGCATGTAAGTGATTTTACATAAGCGAAAATGAAAGTACATCACGTTTGTCAGTAGTGATTTCATCAGGAAATAAAAAAAATGCATGGAAGTAATTTTTTATAGCTTATAGAACTTTTGTATTTCTATAGAGATAATAAAATATGGCTCAAACTTCTTGGCTGTGATTAAAGTTGCAATGAAAAAAAATGATCCAGAATGGTTACATCAGAGACATTTAAACACAGAGATTAGCAACTCGATATAATCCAAGGATTTATCGTGGCCACTGAAGATAAATGCTCAGTTTCAAAACTGCATAGCTCCAAAGTGAATAAAGATATCGAAATAAAATTTTCAATTATTGAAATGACAAGATTTGGTCTTTTACAAGATATATTTTTTTAAATTCTACTTTGTATTTGAAAAAAGTAGTGTTTGACATTCTACACCATATAAAAACCAAAAATAACACATTTTCTCAAATTCAACCGATAATTTGAATTCAACATACAAACTTTAACTTGTCATAAAAACTTATTTTTAAACATATCGAAAAAATAATTCTGATTAGTGTTATGGGAATCAATTTGGAGTCGGATGAGCTATTTTTTATTTTTCTACGATAGGAGGAGTGTACTGCAAAAAATTGTATCCATTTGTGGCCGCTCGCTGTTCTTTGTGTCATAACTGATTAGTTAGCAAGTTTCCAATCTCTGTGTTTAAATGTCTCTGGTTACATCTATATGGATTAATTTATGAAACTAGCAATTTTCATAACTGTGATAAAATTCTGTTGAAGATTTCTTACCATATATTGTAATTTGTTAGTTGGTTGGGTCATAAAATGTCATTCTGACCTCATGCTTGCAGATGTCATGGCTGACGACATAGTCGCTATTAATAATTATGACCATTTTTGACTATCTGTGCTCATGTTGAGACATAAAATGTCCTTCTGACCTTCTGACCTTAGGCGTACAGATTTCATGGCTGTGGAAATAGTTGCGATTAATACTTATGATCAATTATGGCTATTTATGGTCAAGTTGGGTCATTAAATGTCATTCTGACCTTATGCTTGCAGATTTCATGGCTGTGGAAATAGCTGCAATTAATAATTTTGATCAATTATGGCTATCTATGGTCAGGTTGGGTCATAAAATGTCATTCTGACTTGATGCTTGCAGATTTCATGGCTGTGGAAATAGTTGCGATTAATAATTTTGATCAATTATTGCTATCTATGGTCAGGTTGGGTCATAAAATGTCAATCTGACTTGATGCTTGCAGATTTCATGGCTGTGGAAATAGTTGTGATTAATAATTTTGATCAATTATGGCTATCAATGGTCAAGTTAGGTCATAAAATGTCATTCTCACCTCATGCTTGCAGATTTCATGGCTGTGGAAAAAGTTGTGATTATAATAATTATTAATGATCAGTTATAATGGCTTTCTATGGTCAAGTTAGGTCATAAAATGTGACTATTTAAGTTCTGTGTTTGTTAGTTTGTAATAATGTCCTTAGCTTTTTCTCAAAACTTACTAACCACACTAAATACTGCAACATAGAATCAACAAAGAGTCACAGGATTTCAAGAAAATAGAAACATATAAAAATGTATAATTTATAATTTATTCAATAATGATTTGAATTATAAAAATTTACAAACAATTTGTTAATGTGCATTCATTTTTTTTCTACAAAGAGATACACTGAACCCCCACTCCCACACACACACACACACACACACACGCCAAGTAGAAACATAAATTCCGTCCTGTTGATGTGTCTCTGTCTACTGATTTTTAAAGGGTGCATACATTTTGCACTTTTTTGAATAATGTTGTATCTCCATATTTTACAATCAATTCACTGCAAAACTTAATCGATCCCCGCCAACTCCGTCGATAACTTCTTTTCTCGATAGATCTATAGGCTAATTATTGCTTTGTTGTGTTAATATTTTTAACAGTTTAATAAATATTTTATTCGTATAATCCTATTCTAACGTTAGATTCTATGTAGAGAGCATATTTTACAATATTTCGGCCGTACATCGTATACTTTAAAATCTCATAGACTTTAAAATCTCATAAACCCCCGTATGAAATCTGCAAGTACATAACCAAAACCGGAACCGGAACTTGCAGTTTTCATAGACTTTAAAATCTCATACGACAACGTAACAACTATAGACGACAGAACAGTTGCCGTGACAACAGACAAAGGTTTAGATATTATTTACATAAATTCTACGCAAATGGATAAATTTATTAAGACTAGTCATCGGTGTTTCGGAATAGCTTATCACAAAGGTACATTACTGTGGTGTGAACAGTCCAAAGGTTAACAAAGAATGGATCTGTCTGACTGGAGTGTTACTACTCTTGTTAAACAAGATCAGCTGCTTTATGAATCATATGTCACAGTGTATGGAGACAAGATATATCAAACAAACCATCAAACTAAAACCGTGACGTGTTAAACAATAAAAGGAGAGAAGTTATGGAAATATAAAAACGAGTATGTTCTTAAGGAACCAGTTGGTATCTGGTATCACCATAGATAATAATGGTAATATTTACGTTACCTCATGCAATTCACACGATGTAGTTATAATTACAGTCGATGGAAAAGAAGGAAAAAAACTCCTCTATCAACAGGACGGTTTGAATTATCCTTATGGAATATATTTTGATAGAGCACAGAACATTAAATATACATCTGCCATTTAGTTGGCTTGTAATTAAGAATTACATGAATATAATTCCAGGTTAGTGTGGCAACCTCCATTGACCTTATTTGTGGAGTTTGTGAAGGTCGACACATTACTAATGGTGCAGAATATTGGTGTCCGGAGTGTGAAGAAGGTTTGTGTTCCGAGTGTCATGTTTATCATAGCATTTCTAAATCCTCCAGAACGCATGGATGTATTCCTGTTGAACAATACAATAAACTTCCGACGTCAATATCTGAAATAGTGCATCATTGCACGGCCCATGGTAATAAATTTACAAATTACTGCTCACATCATGACAATTATGTTGTCCAGTTACAGCAAAAGTATCGACACTTCTCGATAACATGGAACAAAGTTTGAACGATATTGAAACAAATAAAGAAAAATTGATACAGGACCGAGAACACAATCTGTCGAATATCAGACAACAACGAAAAAAGTTTCTGGATCAGGTAAAAAAGCTTCGAGAGAAAATAAATTCCAAACTAAATTCGCTTGACGAAATTTAACTCTGCAGAAAAGGGACCCATGACAAACATTGAAAGTTTTATTTATCGTCTATCAGAGGAAAGGAAATCCGTACAAGCGTTGAAAGTAAACTTGAAATCTTTAAAGGAACATGGTTCTGATTTACAGTCTTTCCTTGGAAGTAAAATGTTACAGCCTGAGGTAGAGAAAGCAGAGCAATATATGATGATGGAAGTCTCAAACAATCCATCTTGAAGTGTAGCACTGATGACAAGATATTGGACAGGTTATAAATCCTAAGCTTTGGATATGTGTCCATAGAAACGGGTCCTTCATCTTAAGTTTTAAAGACAGAGTGCAAATAATGACTGTTATACCGCAACCGTCACCAAAGTCAATCCATGATATAAAACTTTCTTTACTAAATACATACAACATACCAACACCATCCTGGCCTGGTTACAGAGGTTGTATAATTTACTCGAATAATAAACCGATATCAACAAACAATGTCAATTCCAAACTTATTGTACTGAATGGTGATGGTACAGTAGACACGGACGTATGCCAATGACGTAACAACTTTAGACGACAGAACAGTTGCCGTGGCAACAGACAAAGGTTTAAATATTATTAATATATATTCTAAGCAAAGGGGTAAAGTTTTAGTACTAGTCACGCGTGTTTTGGAATAACATACTATAAAGGTATATTGCTGTGGTGTTCAAAGGTTTACAAAGAATGGTCATGTCTGACTGGAGTATTACAACACTGGTTAAACAAGATAAGCTTCCTGGTGAATCCTACATGACAACGTATGGTGACATGATCCAACAAACAAACCATCAAACTAAGACCGTGACGTGTTATACAATAAAAGGAGATAAGTTATGGGAATATAAGAACGACTTTGTCCATAAGGAACCAGTGGGTATCACCATAGACAATAATGGTTATATTTACGTTACATCATGCAATTCACACGATGTAGTTATAATCAAAGCCGATGGAAAAGAAGGAAGCAACGCCTTAATAGACAGGACGGTGTGAATTATCCTTATGGAATATATTTTGATAGATCAAAGAACAATGTATTAATTGTAAACCTATCTGGACCAGCTCTCTTATATCATGCTTTTTAAGATAAATCCTTAAGTCCTCAAGGGACAATAATAGAAAAATGCCTTTTTTCTAACTTTTAGTCGAATTTTTTTTCTTAGCAGAATTATTTTTAGTCCTAACATAGACTATTAGGTTGTAATGGTGACTTTAAAAATATTTCGTTACAATGCTTCATGAACGTAGAATTATGTAGGGTATTTTGGTTTGTTGGGTTAACGCCACTTTCATAAGTATTTCAGCTATATCCTTGCGATCAGTTTTTGCAGTGGAGGAAAGAACCACCGACCTTGAGCAGGTAACTTACATTCCTTATCACGTGCACCTTGTTTTGTGATTAACAAAGCAGAGCACGACCTCACAACACAGAGGTGATAGACGACAGTGATTATACAGGTAAACTACCTGCCTTAATGGTTTTTTTGTAGTTTTACTTCATAATTTAACACTGGGTGTTTATTAAACTTCCAACTTCCAACTTGCCAACCAGCTATGTATTCATGTACTCAAAAAGGCCAATTTATGTTGCGGCGATTTATTTCAAGCAATTGCACCAAATGTCACTCGTTTTTTATTTTATTTTTTTTTTTATTTATTTATTTTTTTTTTTTTTTTTTACTCATGTACTTGTTTTGTCTTTGTTTTTCTCTGTTGCCGTTTTTTTGTCATGTCTTTTGACTTCGATTTTTGTGGTCATCGCTTCCCCTGTTCCTTCGATATTCTACTGCCGTTGTTTCAAGCACAAAGGTTATGGCAATTGCACCAATGTCGCTCGTTTATTTATTTATTTATTTATTTATTTATTGTTTGGTTTTTTTCAGTATATTTTGAAAACCAATGCGATAGGGGGAAAAGTTGCTTATCTTTCCTAGGATGATTTGTTATTAATTGGAAACCAAACGTTTGGAGAACTTTGGGACAACCAGATACGCTTTGTCGTAAGTGTTCTGCACACTAAGTAGCAAGAGGGAAATTTGAAACTAGTAATATAAAGCTTCTTTATATAAGTATGATTAATTAATTAAGACTTAAGGAACCGCTCAAACCGGTGCTAGGGGCCGTCTTGAACTGACTATGAGGTATGGGCAAAGCTCACTGTTGAAGGCCTCATTGCGACTTCAAGATGAAGAACAACAATAAAAGCGTTGTTCCATTGCTTTTTACCATGTATTTATAGAGATTTTGTCTCATTTGCATTTACTCCATATCCCTTCATTGCTTATTAACGAACTTCGTCAAGTAAAAAAAACAACCAACATCCCTGTTCTCTTTACATTTCTTTGTTCGGACATGTGCTTTCATAATAGCTTACCAAAAATCCTTCTTTTCACATCTCCGATTGCGGAAGTACTGTATACATCTAAACCACGTGAGGCCAAATTAACAAGTACTGTCGTTAATCTTGTTCTAGCTCCTAGAAACTGTCTTCATTCTGTTGTCCCTACACGTATTCTTATCTTCCACAACCGAATAGTGGAAATATATCAGACACTCCTAATATAAATATCCGGTTCTATGATACCATTCATACGAAACTGTGTACTCTGACCATAAATTTGTGGTATATTTATCTTTTTTAACCACTGATACTTTACCTTGATCCATCCGAGTGCCGTCTTTGGACAATTTCTCCAAGTATAGTATTATCCTTCGCATTCATTGCAGTTTAAGGTCATGCATACAATAATTGAAAAAAAAACTTTTGGAAAGATGTCCACACAATATCGCCCATGAAAAAAACGGCTATCAAAACGATGTTTTGGTATAATCCACACAAAACAATGGACGCAGCGTTGTTCCACATCGACATCAAACGGGTGCTGTGGGCCATCTTCAACTTATTATGAGATATAAAGGCCTCATGGTGTCTTCAAGAACAACAATAAAAGAGTTGTTCAATTGCTTGGTATAACTATTTATTTGTAGAGACTTTGTCTCTTGTGCATTTACTCTATATCCTTTTATGGCTTATTCAATACCGGAGTTTGTCTCTCGTACATTGTGGAACCTGTAAAAAGCTTCGCCGTGAGCGGGATGTATGCTCTTTGAACATTTCACTTAAAGTGTGCTTGTTCTTGGGGGAATTTCTCCTGTGGAAACACTATCACCTTTAAAATGTTGATCTGTTTTTTCCAATTGTTATTCTGGCCACCTGTTTATAGTGCCAACATCTCATAACTTAATCATGTCAAGTTTTCTTGCAATTGACTCAATAGTGCTTTGTGGTTGTTTCTATGTTATGATTGTCTTCTATTAGTCGTTTGTCTTGCATCGTATGACAGGGATTGTAAGAAAATTTGCAACTGAACTTTATGTTTGTTGACAATCCTGCATCGATTGGTAAAAATTAACATGGATGTAGCATTCTTCAATATCTTGCAATCAATTCCGCTCAAACCTGTGTTAGGGCTGGTCTTGAACTTACTGTGAGGTAAGCTCATTGTTGAAGACTTCATGGTGACCTCAAGATGAAGAAGAACAACAAAAGCATTGTTCTGTTGCTTGGTTTACCGTGTATTTGTAGAGACATTTTCTGTATTGCCTTTACTCAATATCCCTTCATTATATAAATAAAAATGGAGTTTTTCTCTCCTGTAGTGAGGATTCCATGAAAAGATCCACCGTGCGAGACATGTATGCTCTTTATATGTTTCTGCCATGGTATACTTTTTCCTCAGAGAATTTCACATATGGATACACTATCAACTTTCAAATTGTAGTCTTCCATTTTTTTGTCATTTCCAAATGTTACTCTAACCACCTCTTTATAATGCCCTCGTCTCATGACTTTATTATGCAAAGTTTTCTTGCAATTGACTCAATAAGTGCCCTTTTGTTGCTTATATAATATGATTAGTCTTTTGTCTGGCAACGGATGACAGCGATTCTAATAACACTTTCGCCATTTAATTTTATGTTTATTTCACGATCCTGTATCGATGGGTAAAAATTAACATGGATGTAGCGTTGATCGACATCTAGCAATCAATTCCGCTCAGTCAAACCTGTGCCAGAGGCCGTCTTGAACTTTCTATGAGGTATGAGCAAGTCTCATGGTGATGTCACGATGAAGCACAACAATAAAAGCGTTGTTCCATTGCTTTGTTTTAACATGTTTTTTAGAGACTTTGTTTCGTGTGTATTTAATCCATATTCTTTCATGGTTTATTGAATAGCGGAGTTTGCCTCTCCTGCAGTGTGGGGATTCCCCGTACGAGTGGTGTTTGCTTTTGATATGCCATTTATGGTGTACTTACTCTTGAGATAATTTCTCATATGGATACACTATCAAATTTCAAATTTTGGTAATTTTATGTAATTTCCAAATGTTATTCTGAATACCTATTTATAGTGCCCATATCTCATGCAATCGACCCTGTGGTTGTTTATATGTTGTGAATGTCTTATAATATTCTTTTGTCGGACAACGGGTGACAGTGATTCCAGTTAATTCTATTTGTTTCCACGGGTAAATATTTACATAGATGTAGTGGTGTTCGACATCTTCCAAACAATTTTGCTCAAACTTGTCCTGGGGGCGCCTTGAACTTACTATGGGGGATGGGCATAGCTCATTGTTTAAGGCCTCATGGTGATTTCTAGATGAAGAACAACAATAAAATCGTTGTTCCATTGCCTGGTTTTACCTTGTCTTTGTAGAGACTTTGTGTCTTTGTATTTTCTCCATGTCCTTTCATTGTTTTGAATAATATCCTTCATACCTGCCATAAAATATTTTGAATTTTTCCTTTAATATATTTATTAAGGAATCTCATTAAATAAAGATTTTTCTTATATCTGTATCTTACAGAAATACCCAATGAGACTACTCACGGAACAACATTTCAAAACGACTTCAAATTGTATTATGAATTTTCAGAACATGGGTTAAAAATGCAGTTACACTATGGCAACTTATGCCAAATGCAGTAATGAATGACGTTCCCCTAACTCCATCATACGGGGTGTATACATCTCAACTGTACGATTCGCTCGCGTTTGTTCTACCCTTGACGATTTTGAGCGTAACCTTACTCTCACATCCAAACGTTTACAGAAAGGTTATAGATTTCATAATTTATTAAATACTTTTAAGAAGTTTTACAGAAGATATGAACATTTGATATCTAGATATGACGTGACTCGCAAACTGCTAATTACAAAGGGCATTTCACATCCTCGAAACTATGGAAATGTTGTTAAAATGTCAGAAACTGATAAATAATACAGAAAAACTAGGACGCAACTTACATTCTTTACGTAACAGTGGATATCGACGAGATATTCTGAACAAATCCGTTAAATTGGCTTTGGATTCCAGTGACCTGAAGACTTTACATATATACTGGCCTCCCACTGATACTGCCGATGTCTACTGAAATACATGACGACTCTTTACCAAACCCTTTGTGGAGTTTTGAGTTTGATGCAAGTGTTTTACCAGTTAACTAGGTTCCTTGAGAGCGGCGAGCACTCTTTGACCCATCTTTCTGGATTACGTTTTGTCATATCTTTTTCTTTTCCAAGATAGTGGTCATTGAGTTAGTAGTCTACCTGTATTGGGTATTATTCGCATGTTTATAGGGAAACGGTATAGAGAAAGGGGAGGTTTGGGTACCCATAAACCGGTTTAACCCTAC